>JAESVK010001266.1:455370-474242 GCA_017140935.1 Hamamelis virginiana
AGTTGTTTCAATTCTAGAATGCAATCTTGAAGACAAGTCCAAGTTATACAGGGATGTTGCATTGCAGCACCTCTTCTTAATGAACAACATAAGCTACATGGCTCAAAAGGTTAAGGGTTCTGAACTTAGAGTGGTTTTTGGAGATGGGTGGATTCGAAAGCACAACTGGAAATTCCAACAGCACGCGATGAACTATGAGAGAGCTACTTGGAGTTCAATCCTGTCTTTACTCAAGGATGAGGGAATTCATCATCCGGGTTCACATTCTGTATCAAAAACTCTTCTCAAGGAGAGGTTGAGGAATTTTAATGTTGCTTTTGAGGAGGTTTACAAGACTCAGACTGCATGGGTGATCCCTGATCATCAGCTTCGAGAAGATTTACGAATCTCAACATCCCTTAAGGTGCTCCAAGCTTATCGGACATTCGTGGGAAGGCATACCAATGACATAAGTGACAAGTACATTAAGTACACTGCTGATGATATTGAAACCTACCTCTTGGATCTCTTTGAAGGATCCCCAAGATCACTACAAAATCCCCATCGAAGGTGATACCAGCTGAATGGGTATTGAATTTTGTGGACTCTCTCTCATGTTTTCTTACTTTCCACTCTGTAATTTGATATGGTTTAAGGAATTTCATTGTTATAATTTCTTTGTATTCTCTTTGTGATAATATAAATTGGGGTAATGAGAACAAACTTATTTGAATTTTGTTGGTGGCTTGGGTTCCATCTGTATGTTTCTCATTTGCTAAATATGCCCAATTCTGTATTTTCAAGCATTATGAAGCCTCTCTTTCTACTTATTTGAATTTTGTTGGTGGCCGGGTTCCATCTCTATGTTTTTCATTTCTACTTATTTGAATTTTTGTTGGTAGGTTGGATTCCACCTCTGTGTCTCTTCAGATAAATATGCCCAATTGTATATTTTCAAGCATTATGAAGCCTCTCCATGGATCTTGAAAAAACTAGAGAAAAATGAGAGGGAAAAACTTGAAAATGCTTAAAATAATAATAATAATAATAATCCACTCTCAATTTTCAGTATTTTCCGTTCCTTTCCCTCACCATTTCCAAGATCAACAAAGCAGAAAAGTATAAGAACAAGAGGGTAATATCTGAAAGCATTACTATAATGCTTCAAATCCTTCAAAGCAACATTGAGATTTAAGATCCTAAATCCTTGGTGCCTAACCTTAATCTCTAGCAGCTAACTTAGCTCCACTTTCGTCAGTGATTGCTGCATTATATGGGGCCTCAAGAGCAATAGGAACATTAAAGAGAGAGCGAGAGCCGTGGCTAGACTCCAACCATATGACCCTTGATAGAGCGTGAATGCAATGGAAAGATAATGAAGCCAAAAAAGAGTACTGCATGCATTTATCAGGAGGGGTCCATGGAAAAATGATTGAAGACTAATATCTATGAAGACAGTCACTCTCCAAGGGTGGAAATGTACGTGGTTGAAGAAGGAAATTAGAGTTCCTTCTGTCCACAATTAAAGAGCTTGCCGACAGACTTAATTCCAGTAGGTCCAGAGAAGATGTTGATTGTGAAAAGAGATGTCTGAGAAGAGGTCTATGAGCCATGACCCAATCAAGTTTATGACCTGGCAAACTTACCTAGTTTTGTGGGTGATTTAATGAAATTGTAAAGTTCATGCGTCTGCAACCTTGAAAGCATGGTACGTACGTAGTTACAAGTGAGAATATTGGACTGGGTTATAAGTTGGCATAGTTGATCATTGTATATAATCAATTATATCAACATAATTGAACAATTCATCTAGGCATGATCCCTCTCATGAAGATAAATGTAAAATTGGGCTGTTCTTGCACATATTTACTCCCCTTAAAAGATTAACTTCGTTTGATAAGACACATTTGTACATTTTCCAATAAACATGCATCATTTTATTTTATTTTTTTTGTTTTCTCTTTCCTAACGATAAAAACCTACACCTGTTCATAATTCATCCATAAAATTATGTCACATAAATTATCTGCACATGGACTATTTCAGGCCTTGTCAATAAGAATATCCCTCTCTATATTTGTAAGGATTGGATAGAGTAAGAATATCAAATAATAATACACTTCTATCAAGACAAGAAACTAGAACCTATCCCAACCCTACACTTGTCTTTAGGACATAATATTAAAAGAACCCACACACCTTTAGGGTGGGGCAGAGTTTAGATAGGTCTGGGGTTTGAGAATTGAGACCCACAGTTGTAACACACACACACACACACACACAGAGGGTGAGAGAGAAGGAGAAGCTTGCGACAAAATCTTCCAAAGCATAGGATATACATTTTGAATCAGAAACACACAGCAAACTCAAATGCCCAAACTGTTGTAATTGCAAACCCCATCAAGTGTTTGATAATATTTTTGGCAAGTGTTAATTGCTTCATGACAGAGTGATTTTCACATAAGCAACCTCATTGTTACTCAATTACAGAAGTCATTTCTGTTCCGCTTTGGTATCTCGTTTCAAATCTTACAACATCGAAACCAATCCCAACCCTACACATGGCCACGACACCTTTAACAATTATTTTGTAAATATCCCTAAAACTGAAAAATAAAACTATTAATGTACACCTACACTCACAATAATCAAATTATGACCAAAATACAACACAGGTCCTCCCTGCAACACCCGCCACCAACTATCCAAGGAATGCTATGCAGCAACAATCTTGTGTACTCTGATTTCATCCCACCAACAATTTTATGCCACCTGGCTTCGCCACGCAGGCTACAAACTACTCCTCCAATGCCTCATATGCTCTGATCGTATCAAAGAACCATTCCTGTTCATTGCCAAAAATCAGCCAATTCAAGCAACTTACTATTTATACAGCCCAGAATGGCTTTGGAGCTGCCACTGCACTTGAGTTACTTCTTGAAGATTCTTCATTAGTATCCTCGGAGTCATCATCTTCCTCCCCATATTCCATTAGCTTGATCAAAGTATCTGAAACAACTTCAACAGTTTGAGATGTGCTATATAATCATATTAAAAGCAAGCCCACAAAATATGACCTAACAGAATGTTCGCAAGTGTCCCATTAAAGTGAGGGTCTATTACCAGGGACAGTATCAGGTTTTGAAATATTCATAATAGTGTTCTTCTCATGCAATTTCGGAATAGATGTTGATGAAGTAAATTTTGGTGGTGGTGGAGGTGGGGGCATCGTCCGTGTTGATGAAGTAAATTTTGATGGCGGTGGAGGCGGGGGCATCATCCTTGGAGCAGGCTGTGGCATTCCATTGGACGATGGCTGGACCAATTTCTTTGGAGCTGGCATGGTTGAAATATTTCTTACATCCAAATCTGCTATGGTTTCACTTGCCTTCAGTTTTTCCAATCCCTGAAAAGAGTTCTGAGAAAACAATCCAAACCTAATTCCTCAACAACAGTTGAATATGAACAATATAAAATTATATTAAATAAATCACATCCAACCATTCAAGACAACTTGAAATTTAGAGAAGAAAAAAAAAAAAAAAAAAACTGAACTTTATCTGAAACACGAGAGCAGAAGAAAAATTAGAATTAATGGGCAAAGAGGAAGAAGACAGAGAAGAAGCTAATATAAGAAGAGATGGTAAAAAAAGTACTCAAGTAATGGAAATGAAATCTTTGAGAACATATAAGATTGTACTTGAGTTAGACTATAAGGCTTGATGATGTGTTAGTATGAAAAGTTCTGGTGAGCACATCAAGTTCTGGGACAAAGGAAGTGTGAGGTATAGGTGACTCTAAAATGTTTGGTATAACTTTATTCCTAAGATTGCAGTCGAAAACAGACAAGGAGGTTCTTAGAAGTACACACACACACAAAATAAATGGTGCTTGTGTGTGTGGGTTTTACATAGCATTAAACACAAATTCATGTATTTTGATTAGTAGTCTGCAATAACTTTATTTCTAAGTCTGCAGTCGAAAACAGAAGAGGAGGTTCTTAGAAGTACACACACATACACACACAAATAAATGGTGCTTGTGTGTGCATGGGTTTTACAGAGCATTAAACACAAATTCATGTATTTTGATTAGTAGTCTGCAGTCTAGTGCCAGCTTCCCAAATGGAAACCCTCTATCGGGGAAGTTGGCACTGGACTACTGCCATGCTTTGAAGCTCTCAAAAAAATCTGCAATGTAATGCACAGCATAACATCTTGAACCAGCTACATATCAAAGCTTCGAAGCAGCAAGCGCCCGCCCTAAGGCACCTCCAGAACTGAAAACCCTGTGAAACATACAAACCAATTGTGCAATAGAGAGGTCCAGTATCAGCCTGTTAGCTTCATAGAAGGTCAGAGAAAATACCTGGAATATTAAGTAGCCAAAGTCAGCGCAAGAAATAATCGCATTGCAAATAGAAAAACATACATTTTAGCTATAATATCCATAGACTAGGCTCAGCTTGGTATCATGATCTTGGGTGGCAACACTAATACTATTAATTTTTTAATAGTTATTTCATAATTTCTGAACTTTTAAAGCACGTATCAAAATGCACACACATGAAGTCACCATGTCACAAAAGGTAGTCCCTTACTACCAATCACAACTAAGGCAACTAGCCATTAAATACACTAGCTTTGTAATATCACTCATGGGTTGCAGACATCGCTACCCCCTTACGAGGCCAACCTGAGCTACTCGGGGACCAAGCATACTTAGTCAGGGTTTTGTGAGCTTAAGTGGGCACGAACCAATGAATGTTCAACCAAGCAATAAAATATATAATGCAACATAGATACTCCAACATAGTCTGACCAGACCCCCTTTAAAATTTGCAACACCTATGACAAATCAAATACGACATATAATGCAATGCATTGTTCTTGGATTGACATAATTTTACTTCCCAAAGTGTCCCTAATTTTGTTTCAATTATATATACCCACAAAAATATTACACATTTAAATATACTAGCTGCAGGGCACTTGCTATGCATGTGCAATAATGGTTGTTATTATTATGTAGGGGGGTATTATTGGAAAATAGTCGTTCATAAACCAATAAAGAAAATTTATGGTGGGGTAATACCGGAAAAGTATAGAACATTTACGGGAAAGGTATGGGCGCTAAGCAAAGCCAAGCCACTACAAAAAGAAATAAATAAAACAACTTTGTATCTGAAATTTTTTACATAATAAACAATTCCCATATGGTGGCACCTGTCTTCTATCATGGGAACCAGGACATCGCCAACCCAAAGCATTCAATTATTAAGAAACTCGCTAAATTAATGAGAAATAATATATATATATAAAAGATTCATATTAATGATAGTTCCTCCATTCATATAAACCTCATATTCTACCACATAAAAAATTTCCTTCTAAATTATACCCTTTTAAGGTAGGTATTGGAGAAAAGAAAACTTCTTTTGAAACATAGTAAGCTCTCAAAGTTACAAGATTAAATATCGATATGTAACACAAGTAACAATCGTAAATCATGCCATCTCAACCACGTGTGAAGATTGCTTCTTGTCTGCTTATTGATTTAAAATAAATTTAATCTCCCTCTATCAATCCCTTAGCACCCTGCAACTGATCCAGGTTTAGCTAATTAAGTCAAGTTGAGACCCAGTCCATCATGCATGCCCTTTCGGCCTTTCCTACCACAAGAAAATAAAAAACAGACCAAAATTTCAAAAAAGATTAAAAAAACAGTTCATTCCCTCAACACAATCTAGTTCAGGTTCCCTTGCATCGAAGCTATTATAAAAAGTACACAAAACCTTAATCCCTCTACATTTCCATTTTATTACTCTCAATAATTTAGAAAGTTTGCTGATATTAAAAGAAATAGAGATCCAAGAGAACGCTCTTTCCGTATTGCGATTTAGTTCTTTTACTTTTGTCTTTAAAGTTTACAACAAGCAAATTTAAAAAAATATAAATAAATAATAAATAAAGATAATACCAGACACAAATATCTGAAGAGTAATTTGCATGGAAAATAGCACAGATACCTGGTGGGGTTTTGCAGGCTCCTTTGAAATAACTGGTAATTCCTGAAACTTTCGCCTCTGAGGATGCCTCTTCTCCTTCTCAGAAACTGAGCTAACACTTGACTTTGGTAGTGCGCTTGCTACTGACGTTACAGGAGCAACTGTTGATGTGACATGAGAAGGTGATTGTCTAAGGGCCTGGGCAACTTGTTGCAAAGGTGTGGCCTGGGGATATATCCCACCATATCCACTATAGCTTGTTCCACCAGACAATGAAGACTGGGGATAGCGAACCATGTTTGGCTGAGACTGTCCACAGTTGAACAACCCCTCAGATACAGTTCCTTGAGAAAAGACAGTAGTGACCCCAGGGCCGGTAACTGATGCAATTGGTGGAGTGGGGGTAGAGCCAACAGTTGATGTGAAGCCAGTAGTTGAGCTTGCATCAACTTTTAGCTCACTCCCAGAACTTTGAACTCCAGCCAAGAACTGCTGTGGCGGCGGAACAGCATAAACCTTGGATGATGAGACCCTGTGATGGTGAAAATATAACAATTTATTTTCTGATACAAAATAAATTGCAAAGTGAAATGATATGATTATCATACACAAACTAGTTCATATTGACCGCATATTCATGAAAAAGTCATGAAATATTAAATCATGCTTATCATTTATCACATCCGGAGCAACCATCATCCATTTAATGGTCAGGTTACAGCGCAACAGGTTTGATTGTGCAATTGATATGTCTGACCCAGTTCAAGTTGAACAACAAAATAACAAATAAACAGTCATAAAAATTTAAACAACTTGAGTAGTGGTTAGGGATTTAGAGGTCTAAGGTCCAACTCTCCCCAACCCAAATTTTTGTGCTTTTATACAAATAAAATATTAATAACCAGTTCATCCAATCCGGACCCGTTGACTGGCCAGGTCACCAGTTCGCTGGTCCAGCGAGACAATCTAGTCTAGGTCTGACAACACTGTAATGAATTCTAAAAAGTCAGTGCTTCATAGGTACAAGAGTTGGAATTCTACAGGGTAGGTTGAAAAAAAAAATCCATATCATAAATAACCACAATTATAATGGTGTACATTAATGTCTGTTAATAAACAGCCACAATAGCGACCTGTGAGACACAATAATTTACTAACTAAGATAAAGATTTGTACTGCTATAAAATTACATGTAAATGTTATTTTCGCATTCAACAAATAAAAGCTATTAGTTAAGAAGAAAAGGACTTGCATTTCCCTAACCATAGAACTGTACCCATAATAATAGTCTGCCAGGAACACTTCACCTTCTGTTTACTCGTATGGTCACATATACAACCAGGATAATTTAAAAAAAAAAAAAACATTACCTGGAGTAACCATACTCCACACGGATCGTTTCCAAAAGATTTTCAGCCAAAAGCCTCGCATCTTCAAGACCTTTTGGACTATTACTTGACAAGAACAAATGCAGCGGCTGCTGTCCTGCAAACCGAATGGATGAAATTAGGTAACAAAATGTCCTCTGAATAGTATAAATCAACAGGCTCGATAAAAGGTTAGTAAGTGACATGGCAAACAACCTAGACAGCACAGACTTTCCCGAAGATGGTGCATCTGTATCCAACATGTGTCAGATACACCCTACACTGTCAGATATGTACTGTACGTATCCTAAATTCAAAAATACTTTCTGAAATTCTAAACACAATTAGGATGTCCTTAAAATACAGTATGGCTGGTTTCAAACAATATATTTACTATAAAATAAAAGGGCCTTCGTTTAAAAAAATTAAAAGAGCAGCCAATTTAAAAGAATAAACAAGAAAGTGCAAATGAGGATTTTAATTACTTAAAGGCCCTTAATGTTCACGATTATGCACACAGAGGGTGACTGAAAAAAGTTATTTAAAAAAAAACTATCAAATTCAAATTCAATTACAAATCATTAATTTTGATTATCAGAATTTCTAATTATAAGCATGGTATTTTGAATAAATTAACTAGATGTTGACGTTTTCCATATAAAATATAATTATAAATTGAAGTATGTACTAGTCTGTTGTGCTGTTCCTACTATATCTGTATCCTACCTTTTTAGGATTTTTTTTAATCAAGTAAAAGTGCATATTTTCATCAACTGTCGTACTTTTAGGATTTTCTGTATTAGTGCATCCATATATCCAGTCATATCCATGTTATGTAGCATTCAACTAAGTAATACCTTCACCATGCAGACTTTCAAAATTTCCTGAACCGCGTCCCCTTAATATGACAGTTGCTCCTGTTTCATTCATAATGTGATTTATATACTGATCCTGCATGTACAAAACCAAACCAGCACCAACACAAAAACATTCTCCCCCAATTTTATGGAGATGTCAGAGAAAGCTTCAACCATTAGATCTTTCATCTTCAACATGTACAATATAAAATACAAAAACTATTGATCAAACAGTACAACTGGGACCAGAAAGAAAAGGGACCAAGAAAAAGGTCAATAACTATACATGCATACAGCTTGAGAAAAAAAGAAAGAAAAGAGAAAAAGAAATAGAACAGAACACAAAAAACTACAAGAGACCATCTGCCAAATTCCTTAAAAGAAAAGTAACCCATTAGGCATGAAAGAGAGAGAGAGAGAGAGATGAAAATGAAGTGAAATCTCACATTTGGTCCACGAATACGAGCAGAAATGTGCGACGCTGGGTCCGTGTCAAAGCCCAAGAACACACAAGTGCTCAGTCCCTGAGTTACCTGATTCAATTAGAGTATCACGTCTACCAATTAATCCTCAGTCCTGTAGCTTACAAAGCTGTCAAGAAAATACATGGATACCTTTACTACACTATTCACAGTCGAATGAAAAGTGGAAGAAGCAGGCTGTGAGTTATAGCCCTGCTTCAGCATTTCTTCAACCATTGCAGCTGCACGATCAACTGCTATAATCCGTTCTGCCATTTCTTTTAACTGCAAAGGCAATCCATAATTTTAGCGAAACAAATTCCTTAATGCTCCATTCAGTTGCTGAGAAAAATATATGAAAAGTATAAAATAAGAAAAATTTTGGAACTTAGATATTCACAATTTGGACTCGAAAACAGATGCTACATCAAAACCAAAGAACACCCATTTCAATGCTTCATAAGAATCATTCCTTACATGAGCCCCAGCAGAAATGTGAAGATATAATGGCTTTTCACCATCAGGAAGGGCATTTGGAGGACGATACTTGCCCCTACAAAAGCAATTCAGTGTATGCATTATATTAACAAACACAAGACCACCACAAAGGCCTCACGAATTGCCTTCAATGACCAACAAACCTGGTTATCACCACAGCACCTGTGCACTTCTGAATCTGCAAAGTTAAAAAATAAAAAATCTCTTAATCCCCTTACAAAAATGAAAAAAGAACCAATATATTCTAAGATAATTATATGATATGCCCATTGATTATCCTTGGTCAAGCAAATCAAACAGGGGAAAACAATCACCTCTTCTTGCGTCTGACGTTTTGTGAGCTTGTAGCGAACAGAAGACTCTGCATCATTTATGACAATTTCTCGTGCTATTAACTCATCTTGGATCTTTGGCTAAAACATAAAAATATTTTAGATACAGAAACAAATACTGCATGTAAGCAACAATGATATGGAAAAAGAAAGAAACACTTCAACTAATCAAGCTCCAACATTTACAAATACAGAGGGAAACCAATGGGAAGATGTGAAATGCACATTAACATTGCAAGTATACAACAAGAAAGAGAAGAAAAAGAAAACAAGGAAAAAAAGACCATATTAATCACATTAATCTTCACTGCATGAAAACAGGGAGTAAAAAAAAAGCAATTCCAACAATAGAAGTTTTAAGAGACAACCTCGAATCCCAAAAATTAAGTCCTCACAAGAATCGGACACATGGCTCATGGAAGAAGCAGTGAAAGGCATGGACTAGAGGGGCGCCGCATATGAGATTGTCAAGGCAGAAAAATCAGCATGAACAGATTATGTGGACCATCCAAATTTTACATAACATACTAAAATAAGTCCCACCGCCTAAAGGAACATGACAATGTCAGACATTTAAAAATAATCTACTCTGCAAACTTATCGCCCTGTGGATCAATTAGGCAGGGCGTTAATTGATTGAATTGTTCCTTTACATGCAAGAGGTGTTTACACAATATAGGGTGCTCAAGAAGGTCCAAGTACATTATTCATCTGATATAGTGGTGCAGGACCCCACAAGTCCACCACTGAAAAAACCGCACATAGGAGGATGTCTAGGCGAAAGATAAACATGATCAGATAGCATTGTCCAATGTCGTTAAATCCATCTTGGTTGCCATTTCAGTGTCGCTATTGAAATGGAACATAACAATACCAGATCATGCCGGTGTATCTTTTCAGATTAACAGCTTTTTCTCCTTTTCTTTTTTTTTTCTTGGAACAGATATCCTCACATGTTAGTGTGTGTGTATATGTGCATGTACGTGTGTGTGGCTATCACATTCACTAATTTTTCGGTTATTTAATGAGAGAAGCAATCTACAATTTCTCTTTTTTTCTGGTCCATCTGGTTACAAGATTTTCCCAGCACCCCACAGCGCCATATTCGGACATTCCTACCTTTGGCTCACTGGCTCACTCCACTAATTGGATGTACTCAATGGACACCAGCTCTCCATCGACTGACCCATAGAAATAATGAAACCAAACTCCAAGAAGTGATAATCTATAAAATAGATTGAAGACAAAAAAAACCCGTAAATCTGGTTATTCCATGTGCCTTCTTGTTGATCCGGACATGTGCTACCTCTCTCTCTTTCTTCCCTGCCATAATATTCATAGAATGAAACAAAATTGACTGCTTTGCATGACCATCTAAGTTTGAACTTTTCCTGCATTCAGTAAACTTTTAACAACATAAAAAAAATGACGAAAATAATATGATCAGCTATTTATTGCCACATAGGCCTATTATAGAGGACACATTAACCGTTCAAATTGTTAAGTGCTACTCATTTGTGTGCAAGCCATGCATACAATATATAAGGTGCTAAACATGGTTCAACACTCCCATTTAATTTGCGACAAATGGAACTTAAGATGTATGCTATACAATGACTGCAACGGTGGCTTTTTTAAAAGCAACAAGAATAGTTTATTAAGAGATAATAAAGAGGACAGGATGTCCTACCTTACAAAGATGAAAAGAAAGAAAAACATCTACAAGAACCAGCCCAAGTATCAAACAAAAATAAACCCCTAAACACACACCTCCACCATTTCTCAATATGACAAAGTAAAACCCCTAAAATCCTTAAAGACTGAAGCCCAAAAAAAATTTCAAAAAACTGACTCTAACCCATAAACCATCAATAGAATCACTTTCATCATAAAAAATTACGAGCACTTTTTACTAACCCAACCAACCAAAAAATAACTAGAACTGTAAACCTTCATAACAAAACAGCACTTTAAGAGCTCCCAAGAACCTGAAAGTCAATATCGAACATAGCTGAAGAAGAAGCCAGAGCCACCAAACACACATATTTGTGATCTAGAACAACCTTTGCCATAAAGGCATAACCAAAGGACAATGCAAAAACAAATGATCCAAACTCTCATCATCAACCCTACACAACACGCACCACTGAGAGGTAAGAGTCATAGCAGGATGCCTACTTTGCAGCAATTCATTGGTATTGATCTTCCGAAGGGCCTAACTTAAGTACCAGTTAGATCAAGACCTTGAAAGCATTAATGAAAGTTAATCACTAGGAATTATTGGTTTTACATCTTTTTCAAAAAAATTAGCACTAGTATATATCGCTAACCTATACAACTTGTCAAAACTAAGAGGATACCCGATACATGTTGGTTAAGCAAATTGCATTAATTTGTAGCAAACCATACAGCCAGATCTTTGATTGGGAATACATAGGTCCCCAGTTCTAAATCAAATACTTGAAATTAAAGAATATTAAAAAGAAGACGGAAAAGGATTTCAAAGAAGCACCGAGTCCTTGGAAATGGGTGATGTAAATGCCATTCATGCTTATCTTTATTTATAATACACTATGTCACAAACAATGCAGCAAAATTAAGTCTCCTAGCTAAGCCATGAGTAGTACAAAAAATCTTAGATAGGTTATCTCACTGGATTTAATTTTTGGACGACCGAAGCAGCTTGTTGCTGTGTTGAAGGCACGTCAAACACCTGAGGAATGGTTGCAGAACTAGCTGCAAGCGGATTTGTCAAAAGAGCACCAGAGTACGAAGCAACACCTGGAAGTGTAATCCCTATCAGAGATCCCATGTTTCCCAGCGGGAGAAACCCAGACACTGCAACTCCAGCTGAAACCAAGGACTCTGCAGGCTGATCCCACTTTCTCTTTTTTCTGAAACTTGTGCAAAAAGTTAAGATATTGCCACAAATTATATTAAAGTATTTGCAGTACTAATTGGCGAATAAGGTATGGGAATTAAACAATACATAGCACCAGTTAACAATGTGCTCAAGGTGCAAATACCCAAAATCATGGCTTTATCAGAAATAAAATTTCTTAATCGTTCAGTGTCAATAATTCCACTAAAAGCCCTACTGAAGTCGTATATTAGATCCTAAAATAAGACATTTCCAAGTAATAGAGTTGATTTGTATCAGCTTAAAATTTTTCAATTTGAAAATTAATGCAGATACTTCCAAGCTATGCGTTCATTGTCAACACGAACACGGCAACAAACATGTGGATACAGAAAAATCATTGAAAAACAGGACACGAACTCAGAGGAACAAACCTATAGATAAACACACACACACACACAGTCACACACACACATGTATATGCATACATGTACGTGTATATACCACTATTGAACTCAATTAAATAATTAAAGAAAGATCATATATTTCATATTCCATGGTGTTGAAGGAATCTCTCAGTGTTGGTGACTTAAAACATTAGAAAAGTATTGGCTGGAACATGGGAGTCTCAGTGCGAATTTTTTCCATTGAGTTGGTTTTCAAAACCATAGGTCCATCAATAACAATAACGTTATATCTATTAGTTTGATCAAAAACCTATAAAGATCATCTTAAAGTCCTCCACAGAAAGCAATACCCTCAACTCAACTCTGCCCAATACTAATATTTGGCTTACTTGAGTTAAATTCCTCATTCCTAGGAAACAACATGAGATTCAAATTTTAAATTGTTTTCTTTTTCTCTTCCGCCACTTTCTCAGCAACCAAACGGGTGGAATTATCCTCGAAAACAAACCAGATTCATACAAGATTTTAAAAAATAATAATAATAACAAAATGATAATTTCCGGATCTAATATTGATCAAAGGGAGTAAGTCCCAAAACCCTAAATATGTTAAAGACTGCAAAATTGGAAATTTATGCAGAATATAATGAAGTTAATGAAAGTTGATGAATTTTGGAACTTTATAAGAAATTAGGGTTTTGAAATGATACCTTTGCCTTGTTGATGATGCTTCGGTGGAGGCCATGGATTCGTGAGAAGAAACCCTAGGGCAACTGTCCTCTGTCATGTTGTTGGGTTTTTGCTGAAAATGGAAGATACAGCGAAAATAGTTTGTATTGCGCCACTCTTTGGACCAAAGTCCTCACTTCTTAGGCACGTGCACTTTTTTTTTTTTTTTTTTTACCAAATAATAGGAATAATATTAAATATTACATCATTTTAAATTAAATATAAATATTTTATACCACTAAATTTAAAAAAAAAAAAAAAGAAATAACATTATAAATAAATAAAATAATTTATAAATCTCTAAAATTACGTCATATAAAATTGAACATTATTGTATAAAATTATAAACTTAAAAAGTTTTAAATAATTTTTTCTACCAAACAAACTTCAAAACAACATTACAAATCCAACTTCTATAAGACCCTGGATTTTTCCCCTAGTCAAATTTTAGTAGGGTCTAAGAAAAATTAAAATATTAAATTAGTATTGAAAATGGTTGGAATTCCATTCATCATTTTGTTAGTTTGGATTTAGTAAAGTACCCAAAATAAATTAAGGTTTAATATAATAAGAAATGTTGAAATAGTTAGTGAGTGAATTTACTGGTTAAAACCTTAAACTAATGAGGTGGTTTGATTAAATACAATTTACATCTTCAATGCATTAATGTAATTTAATATGCTAAAGTCAAAATTTGGCACTCCAAATGACACGAACTGGCATCAATGTCAAATTTTGACACCTATGTGTTCCAATATATTAATGCTATATTTTGGCATTTTTCGCCTTTTTGAAGAGAAAGTATGATAGGTCATAAATGGTAAGTGTCGTTTGAGGTGGCAAAGTGGGTTACCATTGCCAAAAATTTGGCACTCCATTAGAGCAAGTTATTTGAATATCAATGCCAAATTTAGGAAATGATAGCTCATATAGCAACCTATTGAAGATGTTCGAAATGGTGATTAGCAAAATTTTCATTTGAACTAGTGGGCTCAAGAAGATTGTGCTTGGTGTTATTTTGGAAGATCGGGTTGAAGGCTTATGAAATAGCACAATGCCCATGGGTGTTTACCGGTCCGATTTGGGCGGTTTTGCCTTAATTTTGGGACCAAATCGAAAATTATGGTTTATATTTTTCATGAACCAAACCATACCAATTAAAATACTAAACCAAACCAATCATTCCAGTTTGGTTTGGCCGATTTGGCCAGTTTTATTTTATTTTTAATATTTTTTTCCCACTACTGGAGGCTCCTACGTTTCGATTTTGGGCATTTAGCCTAATACAATATAAACAACCAAATTCTTGTACCTTTAAAATGTAAAAAAATACGTTTTGGGGGCTTAATTTTGGCCACTAAACTCCTTGAAAGTTCCTATTTAACTTATAGAAATATTAATTATATTATGTACCTCTTTAGTTTACAGAAGTATCAAATATATGAAAAGTTTTTATAGTTAGTATTATTCAGTTGAGCACCAAAAATCCAAAACTCATCATTTAAAATTTAAAAATTGTAATATATATATATATATATATATATCGGTTTGGTCTGGTTTATAATGGTTTGGAAATTACCTAAATCGGGACCAGACCAAACCAGTGGAAAAAAAAAATCAAATCAAATTACCAAAAAAATCAGACCAAACCAATCTTTTGGTTTGATTTTCCAGTTTGATTGTTTTTTGAACACCCCTAACAATGTCGTTGATTATGATGGGTCCAAAATTATGAGTGTTCATAAGTTCAATGGACTTATTGACAAAAAAAAAAAAAAACTATCAGAATTAATTTTCTCTCTCTCTCTCTCTCTATATATATATAAGGAAAAAAAAAACACCAATGCGTTGGTCTAAAATCTGTCCAATGATATGTACCAACCTCTCATTAGCTTAAATACTGAGAACTCTTTGCTTGAACTTTGCAGATGAGAACTCTTTGATTTTGAAAAATTGACCGTTGGATTAGGTGAACTACTTATGAATTTCATATTTACTAAAAATCACAGTGATCTAAAATGTCACTAATGGTCGGTTTTTGAAAAATGCGATCGTGAAAAATTGTGACTTTTTTGTTATTTAAAATATCACTATTGTTTCCAAGTTTGTTTATTCAGAAACCAACCATTGGATCCTAGTGATTTTTTGCGAACATGAAATTCATAAGTAGTTCATCTAATCCAACGGTCATTTTTTCAAAATCAATTCTGCATATATACATATATAGGAATGCTATTAGAACCATATGTGGATGTGCTTGTATTTCAATGCTGCAATTTTATTTTTGGAGAGATAGAGAGACAATGTGGTGCCGGGCCGGGTCGACCCATTACATATGGGTACGAGTATGGATGGGTCAAGACATGTTACTAATTAAATGGATCATAAATGGATAATGGTTATTTTGTGGCCCAACCCATACCCACCCATTTGCCATCCCTAAGATTTTCGGTGTGAATATGATAAGTTAGGGATAATTGGAAATTGAATAAGATAGAAACATTGTTGCAGACTACAATACATCAACAACTAGTGTGTGGGCTTTTGAATTGTTCTAGTGACCTAATTTGTTGGGTCCCCTTAGTTTTGACAAAGAAAACACTAAACAATTTAAAAAGTTATTTCAAAAGTGTGTCCCAAATAATTTAATGGATGATTCAGTCCTTCTTTTTAAGCAAACTCTCTCCGCATGAATATGAAAGATTTAAACTTATTTGGAATACTTTTGGAATGTATAGCATTACTCTTTTGATATTTATTAAAATCGAATTATAATCTTCCATTAAATTTGATCCAATTATGAAGTAGAAGAAATGGATTCCAATCTTACCGTATGTTTAAAAAAAAATTAATTAATTAATTAATTGAGTTAAATTGAATAGTAAGCTACCTAAGTTAAATTAAGAAAAATTGAAAATAAATTTGAGCTTGATTTATTTACTCTACGAGTGAACGAGAAAGAATAATTTATCGACCAAATTTCAAGTTGAGTTCAAGTAATTTAGTATTAATAAAGTATTAAAAAGTTAATCAAATCCAATAATACTCTATTTGATCTCGACTCGATGAATTGTCAAGTTCAAAAATAAATTTGAACTTAATCTATTAAGTTTGTATAGACACCATATTGAAATATCGATCCAAACAATAATAGCTTGGTCCATCCTATAGTTTAGTGTAGAAATCAAACGACTTAAGCATTATTGTAATGGCATGATTTTTAATTATTTGCTTATTTTAATGTGACAACCAAATAGTGTGGAGGACCACAAAATTTTGATCCATGCCATTTAATTTGCAATCAAAATCATGCATCTTATTTTTCATTTGGACGTAATAATTTGAATAGATAAGGTAAGGGTGGAGGATGGTATGGATCCAAATTTTGTGGTCCTCCACACTACTTGGTTGTCACATTAAAATAAGAAAATAAATAAAAATCATGTCATTACAATAAAAATCAAGTGAAATCTTATTGCAATGACATGATTTTTATTTATTTGCTTATTTTAATGTGACAACCAAGTGGTTTGGAGGACCACAAAATTTGGATCCATACAATTTTGCAATCAAAATCATGCATCTTTTTATTCATTTGGATGTGATAATTTGAATAGATAAGGTAATTAAGGGCCCGTTTGTACTAGTTTTCTTAAAATCACTTTTGAAGCATAAAATTTTACTTGATTTAAAAGATGAAATTATAATTACCTTTAGACAACTTAAGGGGTGATAGGATGAATGACAATTTTTTACACTGAAAGTGATTCTAGCAAAAGTTTATTAGGAACCCCAACTTTTATCATAGGCACCTCTAGTATTAAAACTTTGACATGTAAAAATATGATTTGAACATATATATATGTGTGTGTGTGAGTGAAAAATAGTTCTCCAAAAGTGATTTTTAGAAAAAAGTAATATAAACGGCCCTAAATTATAACCATAAAAGTATAAAGGAAAATTTCATTACTATCGGCTACTTAGGATCAACCAAACTAGCTATTGTAGGCACTTTTAATGTTTTTTTATTTTTTATTTTTCTGTTTTTGAATTATTTTTCCCATTGATTAAAATGAGAAAGATATCCTAGCTAAGGGACCGTTTGGATTGGATTTTTCTAAAATCATTTTTAGAGAACTATTTATTCACATATCTCTTTAGAATTATGATCAAATCATTTTGTCTCATATCAAAATTTCTATACTTGAAGTGATTATGGCAGAAGTTGGGTCTCCCTAGCTTTTGCCTCAATCACTTGTAATATGAAAATTTTGTCAATAATCATATCATTCCTTAAATTGCTTAGAAGTAATTATCACTCTATTTCTTAGATAAAATGAAATTCTAAATTAAACAAAAAAAAAAAAAAACCCAACCCAAATGGGCTCTAAGTTTATGTCATTTTGTAGTAGTGGTGGCATCATCATCGCTGGATGGGTCTACTTGCGTGGAAAGGTTGTCATTAGACTAGACAAAATTGAGGGTGATTTAAACTTAAATGGATTTCTTATAACATTATATTATTTATCTAAGGTTTAGAAACATAAAGCATGCTGGAATAGCTCAGTTGGCTAGAGCGTGTGGCTGTTAACCACAAGGTCGGAGGTTCAAGCCCTCCTTCTAGCGATTTTCCAAGTTTTTGCAACTTCAGGGGCTGTTTGGGAACACCAAATAGTTATTTTCATGTTTGGTAAGTCCATGGCAGATTGCTAATGGTAGTTGAAGTTGTTGGGCCTTGGGACATGAAATAATTTATTTATCATTTTTAAAAAATAAAATAGAAATGCTACTCAAGTCATGGCTTGAAATTTGAAATATATTGTGCCAATTTTAATTTATAAATTGGGGTAAGGAATTGCAATAACATTAAAGAATGATTCTCCGCAATATTAGAGAAAAATAAAAAATTATATATATATATACTAATATATAAAGCTAACACTCGAATTTGATTTCATCAAATTTCAATTCTCAAAATACTTTTTATATAAATTATATTAAACTTTAGTTAGAGAATTATATACGTCATTTTCTTTACAATCATATCCTTATTATCATTATCGAGGAGGCTCAAAAACCTAACTACCTACTACTTTTAAGTTTTAACTACCTTAATCAATTTTGGGATGGGAACATTTCAACCACCTGACAATGCCTCCATTAAATAAGGAGGTTAGCCAAAAGTTAGAACCTGGAGGACGACTCCAACAAGCTCAATTTATTAAAGTGGAAGTCAATTAAAGCTAGAATAGACTTTTTTGGTTGCATTAAAATGTTAGACCGTTGGCGTTGAAAATGTGACCATATCGTGTCCAAATTTTTTGGTTGCTTGTATATATATATATATATATATATATATATATATATATATATATA
>JAESVK010001266.1:482576-506328 GCA_017140935.1 Hamamelis virginiana
ATTATTTTAAGTCAGTCAAACATAGCAATCAAAAAATAAATAAGAAATATTCAAATTATTGCCTGTTTAGGCATTGGCTTGTATTTTTTTATTTTTATTTTTAAATACTGAAGAATGAAAAAATAAAAAAATAAAAAAAGGAGGATGAAAAGAATTTTTATTATTTTTTCATTAAACAAATAAGAGGAAAGAGATACTAGAAGTATCAATATAATTGGCAGGCGCGATCTCATTATCACCGGGTTCCCCTGTCGGTCGTTTATGGCTTTATTCTTAATTGTTCTTGTTTTATATACAAATGTAATATCTTTTTCAAGTGTGATACGATCCCGATCACGATTCTTTATTTATTTCTATTTTTAAAGAAAATCCAAATAAAATTTCAATCATCAATTCACTCTAGCATGATATTTTGCAAGTCGTCGGTGAACTCTTGAAACAAACTCCTATCACATATTAACACAAAATAAATAAATGTTCATTATATATATATATATATATATATATTGAAATAATCCTTTCAGTATTCCTTGACTTTATGAAAATTAGCAAACACCCCCATAAACATTACATCTCTCCTGTGACTGAGATATATAATGGCCATAAGAGTATTTGTTGACTTGATGATTACTATTTATATATATAAGGTCAAGTTCTGGTGACACATGGTTTGCAAAATCATATATGGAATGGGTATTTTGAGAAATCGATTGTTGGATTAGATGATCTGTTTATAAGTATCAAGTCTACAAAAAATTATATTGATCCAGTGGCTATTTTTGTAAAAATATCACAGTTTTGAAATAAATTGTATAAAACTGTGGGAAACTGTCACAGCTTTTTACAGTTGGTATTTGAAAAACTAACCGTTGGATCAATGTGATTTTTGATAGATATTATGCATATAAACAGATAATATAATTTAATGGTCAATTTCTTAAAATATATGTCCCGTATGTTTTAGATACTATAGGTATAAACCATGTGTCACCGGAACACACACACACACACACACACACACACACATATATATATATACACACAAATAATGATCCAATGGGGTCCAAACGCCATGTGGATAAATACGGTCCACTCCTCATTAGGATAGTTGGGACATGTATTTTGAAAAATCGACCGTTGGATTAGATACTCTTGTTACATATGTTATGTCTGCCAAAAATCACAGTGATCCAGCGGTTGGTTTCTAAGAAAATTGACTGTGAAAAAAAACTGACATTTGTTCCTACACTACTCGGAAGTCCGAACCAGTTCATTTTCGCTTATGGATTACACGTGATGTTCTACAGTGTTTTACTAGACTTTTTATCTTTTAATTAATTAATTAATTTTTTTTTTTGTAAAAATCTTTTAATTTAACTTTTATAAAGGAATTTGTATACCTCGGTCATTATAACTTTTTTATACTTAAAAGTTTGGGTAGCATTTGGATGTAATATTCCACTAAAATCTTTTCGATCTGTTTACCTCCAAAATTTTTTGGAGGGGGATTTTAATAGATGTAAAACACAATTTTAATTTGTTTTCTTTTTTTTTATATAAATTTAGATGGATCTTAAAGTAAATAAATAACCCATGAATCTAACATATAATTTTGATACCACAATAATTTTTGAAGACTCATTTTAAGTGAAATTTATTGGGAACAATTTTTTATTCTATTAAGAAATGTGGTATGGTCCGGATTTCTTTGTGTTAGGGGCAGGTTTCAAATATTGTAAATCATTTATTATAATCAATTATTGATGTAAAAATTTGATCAATAGAAAATTGTTTTAGCATAGTTGGTATATGTGGGTACTTGAATATGAGCATTTTTAGTTCATCGTGTTCCCTATGTTCATTTTTATCCCTACGTAATTTATGTCAGTCTGTTACACAACTCCACAATATCCTTTCTCTTACATGGTTTTTTTTTTCCCTTCATTTCCATAATCTTCTTTCTCTTATATGTTCTTCCTCATTTTTTTCATTATTTATCTGTCAATTGAGTAAAATCTTTTATTTTTTCTTTTTCTTTTTTCCAAATTTCACTATTAGTAATTTTTTTTTGCCATATTTTATTTGAATTTAAAATCTTACTTATGGAATGTTTCTATTATTTCTATCATAATATATTCAATATTATTGCTTCCAGTGCCGACAAAGTGTTTAGGAGGGAGTCAACAATGTATATTCTTTCTCAAATTCCTAATGTTGGCCAACAGAATAAAATTTAAATTTTGGTTAGATGTCTTAGAATTAATACGGATTGTAATCATTTTGAAAAGAGAGAATTATATGCACTCGGAACTCATTATAACTCTCCTATTGCTTTAAAAAAAACAGTTCAAAATAAAATAAAATTTCCATCAAACTTTTATAATTTTTTTAACTTAAAAATAACCTTCATATTAAAAAAATGTAATTTTTTTTTTTTAAATGTTAGATTACTCATTTTAAATTCCTAAAATAAAAAATTAATTGATATAAAGTTACTAAATTTTAAAAGGAAGCATTGCGCTGCACGCTCAACGCGTGTGCGTGGAAGCTTAGTAAATATGATCCGAAAACAGTGTGCAAGGCTGTGAGCAAAAGAATATGATGCCATCACAAATGGTGTTAAATCTCCTTTTTATACCATCATCTCGACCCCACCGCCACAACCTTCCCGGAGTTGTACGTGGGTACTTCTAAAAGGGTGAAAAATACTAGCAAGGATTTACTTGTGCTTACATATACTTGGGTGATGTGACATGATCTAGATGGTCTGCTTTTCACTTGGGTGATGTGCAGACCATTCAAATCATGCCACGTCACCCAAGCACCAAGCATATACAAGTGGAGGATTCCCATCCGATTTTCATAGGAGGGACGACCTTCTGGATTGAGGATTGTGATAAGACATTTTGCTATTTTAAGGGTTTGTTTGGGAACTTTCAAAATTGGTTCTGGTCAGTTCTGATATCTTTTTGTTATATGATTTTTATGTAAATCAGCTTCTAGTTGATTTGAAAAAAACTGTGTTTATATCTTTTTTCTGTACATGATTGAACTGGTTTGCATAAAAAATGCACTTACCAAATAGTACTGAATAAAAACCAGACAGACATATCCTTATCTGACCAAAATTATAAATTTGCCAAACAGTCTCTAAAGCTAGGAACTTTTCTCTTACAGAGATTAGGGCGTAGATTTGATATCTTTTGTGATTTCTCTCTTAAAAAGCAATAACACACTCATGTAATTTCAGATTTTCTTGGTTCATTTTCTATTTCTTGCCCCCTTTTTTGGGATCTTGGTGTGGCCAAACTCGCCCACTTTTTATCAAATCTCTATTCTCTGTGTTTTCTCCTTGGTTTTCTTTTTCCTTCTCTGGTACTCTCTCCACTCTCCAGTTGCTCTGCCTTTCTTTACGGCCATGGCTGAAAGTTGAGAGAAGAGGGCAATTGAAAGAGGAGTGAATTTGTAGATAATGGTTTAATCATGGTCATGTAATCGATACATGTTGATCGATTACGTACAGTTGCTATACCATATAATGAGTCTCATGCCTGAACCAAGCACTCATTATCGAGCTATTTATGAATGACTTGATTAATTTACAACTTTAAATTACAATAAAAAAAAGTTAAAAATTAATATAAAAAGTTTAAAAAATGATTTCTATATACTTGATTAATATTGAAAATAAAAAATTCAACCCAAAAAAATAAAGTCATGAATATGATGAGTTTATTCAAGCTTAAATTATAATTTTTTTATGAGTCTAAACACAAATTTTTAATGAGTTTATTCACGAGTCTATTAATAAGCTTGTTTACGAACACAAATGAGCCGAACTTAGGTGTGCTTGAACTTGGCTTATTTATCAAACGAACTTAAATTTAAAGTTTAGGCATGACTTGTTTACTAAATAAATAAACTCGAACCGAACCCTCATCGAATGCGTTTACGAGCCACTCATGAATAGCTCAGCTTATTTGCGGCCCTAATTACAACCTAGCTTGTTTGTTTTAGCTCAAATTTTTGGGGCCAGAGGTCAAATTAGATTTATTATTATTATTATTATTATTTTTATTGGAGAAGAGAGAAGAATAAAGAATTCTTTTGTTGAAATCACATTTCAACATTTCATGGCCCACTTTAGGGCATGCAGCCCATGTGGTTGCTTTTTAGTCTTCGCAGTAACAACAAACAGCCTCATTGTCAGAATTTAATATTGGCATTCAAATATGACATGTTACTCTCAAATTACGTACATCATGTGGCATTTGCTATTTGTGCCAAAGGTGGAAAATATCTAAATATACAATTAATATAATGGAGCAATAAATGTCAAAATTTGACATTTATGTTATTTGGGCATCAATTTTTAGTATTGGCACATCAAATAACATTAACGCAGTGGAAGGGTGCCAGAAAGGAATCCAGTAACTTTGAGAGCATCTCCAAGAGACACTTCAAAATTTTACACCAAAATTGTCATTCGGTGACCTAGGTGGCAAATTGAATAGCTAATTTTTTTGGATGCATTCCAACCGTCTTTCTAAAATTAATTTTTTTTAATCATTTTTTATCAATCAGATACACTTCCCATGAAAACAAACACCCAAATATACTCTTTCTTCCCTCACTTTTCTAATATTATATTGTAAAAAATAAAAATAAAAAAATTGAAGAGTGAGAAAATTTTTTTACTTTTGAAACTAACATTTGCTATTTCTATTGGAGCTTCAAAATCTGAGGCGACTCTTCAATTTTGAAAAAAAATATTCTATGGAATTTGCTACATCTTTTGGAGATCTTCTAATGAGTGTTTAGTTTTTTTTTTTTTTTTTCTTTTGCCAAGCAATTAACGAGATGTCCGAATTGTCAGAGTGTTACTAATCCCCGCTCTCCACACAAGATCACTATTCCATTGGGTCATGTAACGCCCCGGGCTAGTCAAGAGAGCTTGGCTGGTTTCGAACTCGGGATGTCTGGATTTAAAATTTATTTCTTTGACACCAACTCTCGTTGGTTTAACGAGTATTTAGTTCAGGCACAACTAACTTTTTGTGTTAATGGCATTTACCACGCTGGTTCTTGTTTTGTTTTTTTGTCAACAACCACAATATTTCATTATGGTACAAATTTATGGTGGGTACGTGTTTGGTTCGGGCAACTAATGGAATGTATACTAATGGGTGTGTTTTGTTCAGGTACGACTAATTATTTTTGTTAATGGCATTTCTCATGGTAGTCCATTATGGTACAAATTGATAAATAAATCAAGTTCAAACATATTATATTAAAATAGGGTTCGTTTAATTTAAATTCGAGCATAGTTCGAATTTAAATAATCAAAATTTTGACTAAATCAATCTTAAGCAATCCAAAGCCAAACTCGGCTCGGCTCGGCTTATATGAAGCGTTAGTTGCAGGCGAGGGGCTAGACGCTAATGTATCTCATCTGGACCTACGTTCCCGATTCTTCTTAAACTCGTCCTCCGTATTAAAAACACCAAAAAAGCAAGAGAGAAAGTCAAGAAGTAACACTGACGAGACACCGATTGCTGTACAGATGCTGCTGCTACTGCAGCACTGAAGCCTGTCAACAATAGTGAGCGGCAGGTAGTACACTCACCCATGCACCTCTCTCTCACATGAAAAAGAGAGTTCAGAGATTCGTGAGAGTTTAGTGATTTGTGAGAGAGAGAGTGTCTTGTTTTTCTTCCTCAGAAGACCCCTCTTTTTCTTCTTCTTCTTCTTCTTGGTTTTTTGAGATTTTCCCATTTTTGAGGCTAGAGAGAGAGAGAGAGAAATATGTTTACGGGTCTTATGTTGGGATCTCCGACAACAACGGGAGTGCCGGCGGTGAAATGCAGAAACAACGCAATGGATTTCAGGGTTTTAGCCGGCGGTGGCGACGGCGGCGACATTGGTGGTGGTGGGTTTCCGGCGTTTCTTCCAAAAGAGGTTCACAAAATCAAAGACCCATTTGCTCGTACCTTGGCTCAGAGGATCGTCAGACTCCCCGTCCTGGTTAGTTTGATTTTATTTTTGAGGATATGCCTGCAATTCATTCTCTTTTTTTATCTCATTTTTAAATAAATAAAAATAAATAAATAGAAAAATTACGTCAAAGTTGTTGAATTTGAAGCTCCGAACTCCCGAGTCCACCGTACTCTGGCGGTGTCGCGGTCCGTTTTTTTGTCATATTAAAATTAAGACTACAGTATCTTTTAATTAAATCATAATAAACCAAAGTCAGCCATCAATAAGCATCAAAACATCCAAAACCTTTACATGTATACATATCACATCCAAAACTTTACAAACTGTACACATGACTCATCTAAATTTATTATTTTTATATATAAACCTATAGATACATGCCTATGAGACCACCACCATCAGAATTAACAAACAACCAAATTAATAAAAAATTTCAGATGATCAACCAGCTTCAAAATCTTCACACACAATTCCAATTTTCTCCGTATGTTTATTTGGAATGGACATGTAATTAACCATAATTTACGAGTCTCCTTCCAAAATGATTTGTCGAGAGCTTATCGTTATTCCAAACCGCATACCATATTTAATTTAATTTTTATTTTTTTTCAATAGCATATTATATTTCAAATAAACCGTTCTTCCTAAGATCTTGTGAAGGAGTTGGAGTCAAGCGATCAACGGCTGTTCGATGCACCGGACTCAAGGAATAAGATTTTTTTGACAATAAGAATTTGCCATTAAAAACCATTTGTGTGTCCTTGAGAAATCGAGAAAGTGGGTTGACGTTCCCCACATTGATAGCGAGATTTACGGTTGATTTCGAACGATTAAATTCTCTGAATTATCCGGACTCGAATTTGAATTTGGATGAATTATTGAATAATGAAGGGCATTTATGTCTTCTAAAATTCATAGATACAGATTCATGTATCATTGAAAATCACACGGTCCTTATGATTCAAGACTCTCATACGAATATTCTATTAGTATAAAATCCAAATTTTGTCACCTCTCCATTGCACTAATATTATATATTATTATTTAATTTTTTTTTTTTTTTAAGAATGAAATGACATAAATAACAAATGCTACGAAGTGATAATTAAAATCGGCATCTTTCACTCGGAAAGGAAGAAGCATCGAAGTTGTTATTATCAAACTTTGGCAATAGCATCTCAAACGAAGATGCTCTAATTTTGGGGTGTCAAATTTAATTTTGGTAGGTCAACTTTGGCTTTTGCTCTAGGCAATTGTACTATTTGGTCAACGTACCAAAATAGTCCGCATGGTTTAATGAAGATATTTTATTTAGAGGATCGTATACATTCAACCCTAGCCGTACAAATATTGGAAATCTTAGCCGACATCATTGACCTCGATTTCCACCGTTGATCTTAAAAATCGAAAATGCTGTGCTCAGCATGGGTCCCACTTGATTTGTCTATGCAAAGGCGAACCATAGATTGTGATGATAAATTAATAATAGCCAAGTCACAAATGACTTATTACGTAAGCACAAATGAGTGGCTTACGCGTGTTTAAGAATGGGTTGTGTAATGGGACACATGTAGGTGAATAGTCGATTGTCCGTTTGAATGGTGACAGCGATTCGACGTCTGTCAGCATATAGACACTTTTGTCATTCGTACTCACAGATTAATTAAACTTACTTGTCCAATTTCTCTATTTTAGAGTTTAAAACAAAGAATATGACTTAGGGATTTCGATTTTAAACTTTTTTTTCACTCTAAACGTATTTTATTTTATCCTAAAAACTCTAATAAAAAATAAAATAAAAAATAAAGCTCTTAAAGATATTTCGGTATTTTTTTAAATTTATTTTTACCACCCGGTTATAATTAATTAATTACATTAGAAATGATTAAGTCAACATATATTTATATAAGCTTATGTTTGCATGAAGCCAATTAATGATTGTATGATGCATATTTTGAAAAATTGATAGTCGGATTGGATGATGTACTATACATTTTAGGTATGCCTAAAATCACAGTGGTCCAATGACTGGTTTTTCAGAAATGTCATTAAGAAAATTTATGAGCAGTTTTCAGTGGTCACAGTTTTTTATAACTATATTTTGAAATTATGGTATTGGATAGCTGTGATATTTTGTGTGTCTGACATACATAAGTACAGTATCTAGTACAACTGTTAGTTTTTCAAAATATGCATCATACAATCATCTATTGGCTTTCATGCTGACATAACTTACATAAGCATATGCTGACTAGATCGGACGGATAATTATATAATAGATCAGGACGGATAATTATATAAGCATATGCTTACATAACTTACATAACTAGATCGGGATAGATAATTATATTATCATCTGATTGTAGCCCCTTAAATTTTTGGCTTCATTATTTCACCTAGCTTTCTATTCAATAGTAGTTTCATTTTAAAAATCTTGTTGAGTTCTTTTTCGGCGGTATATTTTATTTTTATAAGAATCCGATTTATATATTTATGGGCAAATTACGCCAATAAACCCAAGTTTTCGCAATATTCCGTGAACGAACCTCATTTTAAAATAAACATTATTATTAGGTAGGCCAAAACACTGTGTAACTGTGTTAATGAAGTGTGTGTGTATATATATAGTGTGTAACTGTGTTAATGAAGTGTGTGTGTATATATATATATATATATGTCATTCGACAAACTTTATTAATGCCCTTAATGACAAGGGAGGTCAGTGTAATTAATTCAATAATAAAACGACACTTTTGAAATTGTGTCTGGATAATGGTCACGTCTTGGTCATGTGAATATTTATCGTATATATACAAGAACAACGCTATTAGCACAAAGAGTTTATATGGACTCTTGTAGTTCATCACTTTTCCCTTACATTTTATAACCAAATGGCTATCATTGTCTTGATCAGAAGTGTTCCTGCCACATCTTAAATACAAATTGCATTTTTGTTTTTCTATATATACAGTTATACATGTATGTTGGTGCACACACAGGGCCATATACTCGAGTCATATCTAAACTAACAAGGCTATTGTGGGTGATATTATTTACACAAGTACTAAAAATTATGAGTCTCTGGGCCTTCTTACAATTGTGGGACTAATGTAGCATGCCTGTGCAAATTGCAGCCTGGATTCTCTGAAAATTATATCATGAGTAGTTGTATAAAACCACTGATGCAAAGTCAGACCAATCCAGTGGTTCTCCTCCATTGTTTTGACAGGTTTGTTGTTCAAGTAAGTTTTACCATGATTATAAAAATGATATTTCTTCCTGAGCATGCTCATCTGTTCTATTACTTAGTTCTTGTCTAGAATGGAGGCGTGCATATCCCTTGCTTGAGGAGGCTGGTTTGGAGGCTTGGGCTGTCGATGTTCTTGGATGGGGTTTCTCGGATTTAGGTTCATTCACCTTTCTCAACTCTGGATTTGCCTGGAATAAGTTGCATATTTCCCATCTATTTCTTGGTTAATATGATTTTTATTTGAAGATTATTCTCATACTTTATGTGCTGTATTGCCTTTATTAGAGAGGCTTCCACCATGTTGCGCGGCATCCAAGCGTCATCACTTGTATCAGGTATCTTCATGGATTCCTTTATCCCTGGCTTTTGCATATATTGTTTTGCCCACTTATCTCTGCTATGATCTGCACTCATAATACTTCATTCTATGCTCCGTATATCTGGGTTTTCGTTCTTGTTTGTTAAATTGTCTAATGGTTGGTTAGTTTATTGGCTTCAAAACATGGTAGATGGTTTGTATAGGTGGGTACTTCACAGAACAACTCATGGGTAGAATGGAAATCTCCACCATGGTGATAATCAAGTACGCTTCTTTAGCTTAGATTCTAACTTGGTTTTTCTCATTTGTAATAGCTTTGGAAGTCCCATATTAAGAGGCCGATGATATTAGTTGGACCAAGCCTTGGTGCTGCTGTTGCAATTGACTTTGCAGTCAATCATTCAGAAGCTGTAAGTATTTCCCTTCTATTGACTTCAGTATCATGCTGCATGAATTTGGAATTCATTTATCTGAGAAATTATAGCTTTCCCTTCCAAGTCTGTATTCTTTTAGTCCTTTTATCAGTTCTATGTCAAATATGGTGTTTTGAGTTAATTCCGCTACGCTATAATGATAAATTTGAAAGCTTTATGGGTTTGGGCGAAATATGAAGTCATGATGGCTGAATAATAAATCCAAGAGGGGCTCCATGCAGAATAATTTACTTCTACTATGTTGAATTGAGTGGATTTAGATAAGATAAGTTTTATGAACTCATCTTTGTTTTGACCTGATTGAATTGGCCTGTATGGACTTTTTCAAGCTGGCATTTAAAGAAAACTCTATCCTTCTCCATGGATGCAGCTCCAGAGTTTAAAAACGATATTCATTGTAGCACCCAAGTCATTAGTGATGGCATATTTCTCTCTAATCCAAAGATTGGCAGATTGGAGTTTGAAAGCAAATCCACTGCAAATTTATAGGTTATGATTTGAGAGATGATCTACCCCCAGTCCACTATTCAAACTTTTGGGGCTGTAAATCCAAAAGATCTCAGGATATTTAGGTTAGCTTTTGTTTACTAATTACGAGAAGTATAGAGGTACTGATGAGCTGAACTCCGGCCACAACTCGACTTTAAATCATTTTAACCTTACGTTGTATCTAATACATTTTCAATTCAATATCCATGTATAAACTTGCATATGCACGCACTTTGGAGCATTTCCACACCTATAGGTGCTATGGAGGCACTCTGAGCCCTATGCCCCTATGAATCCTTTAAGCGTCGCTGCTCTTGTGCTCCCTGACCGCTGCTCTTGCTGTTGCATTTACTCTTGCCTTTGCCATTTTGTCTGTTTAATTGGCCAATAATGTCTGTGCTTATGGGTTAATTTCTCTATACTTAACAGGTTGAAAAGCTGGTCCTGATTGATGCAAGTGTGTATGCGGAAGGCACCGGAAACCTAACAAAATTGCCTAGAGCAGCGGCCTATGCTGGGGTGAGTCTCTCTGTATTTCATGATTTTGTAGAAGTAGTGGACTGCGACTTTAGTATTTAGTTCTTGATGGTTATTGATTATCAAAAGTCACATCTCAAAATAATGCTCACTCATACACATGAATGATATGCATGTATGCCTCTTTATAATAAACAAATGAAAAAAAAAAAAAAAACCTTACTGGAGCAGCAGCCCAAAGTTCTAATGATTTGTGCCATGCAACTTGGCAAGTATTTCCTTTCATTTTCCTTCCTTTCTGGCTATCTTTAGATATCATTTAGTAAATGTACTCTTAACTTGTAAACATGGGATTCGCTAGTCTGCGAGGCCCCTCAGCTTTACATAAAGAAATCCATAGGTAGAAATATATTACTAATGGAATCAATGATCTTCACCATACAATTAAACAAGAATTTCATGTAATTTTGCTTATTTTTGGGCCATTTTTAGCTTTCTTTTGGTAAATGTAATCTAATTTGTAAGATGGGGTTTGCTTAGTCAACGAGTCCTGAGTCCTCTCAGCTTTACAAATAGAACCCCTTGGACAGAACTATAGAAGTGTATGATCAGAGGAAAATCAACTCCAGCCATAAATTATTTGAAAAATGTTCCAAACATTGCAAATGAGCAAGAAGGATTGTCCATTCACTTTCTGACCCACCAACAAGAAACTAGATTTTTGTTATACTAGAATACTACCCTGCTAGTGCTAGTCTTTAACAGTAGTAATGATCCTACTGTACTGAAATTACATAGAGATAGCCATCATAATTCCTGTTTGTTCTCTCTCTACAAAATTTTGAACCATGGACCTTGAGAATGGAAAATCAAAGGGAGTTGGTAAATTCATCATAATTGAGCTTGCTAATACAAACATCCTTCTCTTAATCTCTTTAATGTCAGATTGCTTTCAGACCATTTTCTGAATTACTAATTATAAGGCTGCAGATTTAGATTATGTCGAATCTAATGTCATCTAGTACGGCTGTACGGATATACGCCCCTATCTAACCCTCTGATCATTTTCTTGATTCAGGTCTCTTTATTGCAGAGCATCCCACTACGGCTTTATGCAAATTTATTGGCCTTCAATAATATTCCATTCCCTACGAGCCTAGATTGGACCAATGTGAGCATTTTTATATATATATTTTTTCATAGCTAACGCTTTTTGAGAATTGAAAACTAATGTATTGTTGAATTTTCCATTGGCTAATTTGTAAATCCTGCCAAGGGAGGCTTAAGGTGATATCTAACTGTGTTTTTGCTCTCATGTTACCATTTAGGTGGGCCGCTTGCACTGTCTACTTCCTTGGTGGAAAGATGCAACTGTTAATTTTATGATTAGTGGAGGCTATAATGTAATTGATCAAATAAAAAAGGTATTGGAGAAAATAAGTTCCTGTTTTATAAGTAATTCTACATGATCAAATTTTTTTTTTTTGAAAGGAAGTAATTCTACTTAATCATTAAACAGTAATAGTTTGACCCTGAATTGAAGGAGCTAGCTTCCATTTTTTTTCAATACGGAGCACACATGTAGGCATACGTATGATGGGTGCATAGGACAATTTATCACAAATGCTTATGTTTGGGGCTGATTATGACCAGCCACCGGCTGGCTGTTCCCAGGCATCAAACTGCCAGGCATTGACCGATGTAACTTGGGCGGTAGCCTTACCTGTGTGAGGATTAGTGGGGCCAAAGCTCAGGATATGTTGTTGGCGAAATGAAAAATAAAATAAAATAAATCATTAGATAGTTTAAGTTTTGAGGATTGGGTTTAAGACATCTCCCTTGTGAAACTATTAATTGGGGCCCCTAGACCTCCCGTTTCTTCATGTGCATTAGAACTGAGATTTCTTCTAGTTCTCCTTTTTGTCCAAGTATAACTATTTGGAAAAAGGAAATGCATATCTATTGAAGATAGTAAATTAGTTTACATATTATTAGATGACTAGGGGAATCGGTAGGAATTATTTGCTTGTTAAAATCTCATGGTTGCATTGATGTTCATTATCATGCTGCCAATATTACTGTTTTACAGGTAAAGCAGAAAACACTTATCATCTGGGGTGAGCATGATCGAATTATCAGCAACAAGTTTGCAGTGGTCAGTTTTGAGCTTTCACTTACAAAGTCATAATTCGATAATACAAAAAGAAACGAAAAGTGCATTACCCACTGTTTATTATTATTATCTTATTCGTGCTTGGGGTGATGAAACATTTACACTTGCTTATGAACAATACTTTAGAAACTAGATAGGGAGAAGAAGACAGGAAAATGTGCAACCTTTTAATTTGGTTTTGGCCTCTGTTTGGATCTCGGGAATAATGAAGGAAAGTAGATGGCAAAGTATAGATAGAATTTGTTTGTCCCTTTTTACGTTTGTCCTTGCACCCTAAAGCTTGGAACTCATAGATGGTCTGTGGCAGTAGAACCAAGCTTAGTTCACTATAAGTAAGCATATTCACCATTTTTTCACTATGGTTTCTGATGTCTTTGATTAACACAATGCAGAGACTGCACAGTGAGTTGCCAAATGCAATAATACGGGAAATACCGGATTGTGGTCACCTCCCTCACATTGAGAAGCCCAACTCTGTTGCCAAGTTGATTGCAGATTTCGCTCTACGTGATCACTGCTAAGAAGCCATCTTGCTCCTCAATGTTAATGGTTCGCTTCAACATGTACAGTGGTGGTGTTTCTACCTTTTGTTTTCATACATCCTTAGTTTTTATAACATTAGGAATTTACCCCATGCCCATATTTAGATGTTGGTCTCATTCTAAGTAAGTTGCATGGTTGTATTTGTGCATATGAATTGAACAGCACTCCTCTTCTCGTCGATAAGTTACATTTGTCAAAAAAAAAAAAGAAAAAAGAAAAATAAATTTCACTTTTTATGATCGAAGCACTCCTCCTGTCGATAAATTACATTTGTCAATTTTTTTATTATTATTTTTTTTAATTTCACTTTTTATGATCATGGCATGGTTGTAAGCTCTAGGATTAAGCTGAAAATTCCCTCTACATGATGATCAGGTCATGGTTATGCCCCCTAGGATTTGGCTAGACTGGTGCAGCTGATGGACTCACCTGGCCTTGGTGGTTCATACGAATACATTTCCCTACAACATGGCCTGCCCATTTTGTACAAACAGGGCTGCCAGCAGAAGATAAGATTTCAAACATACAGTGCTTTTTGTTGCTGAAAAGCATTTATTAGTCCAGAAATATTTCCCAGAAATGCAACTGCATGAAATCTAGTTTGCTTTTTAGTACTGTCTCAAATGATTACCAACACTTCTGGACAAACTATTTGCTTTCTGGAAATTGCTTTGGTTGCTTTGGATAAATATGCTTTATAAACATAATTTCAAAGCAATGCAAAATTAAACAATCTGAAATGGCACTAAAAATTAAAAAATGACAATTCCAGATTAATTCATCACGAACAAATTATGTGTTGCCATGTTAAAAAAGGATGGTGACGAAAATAACCTCCGAAAAGAACACCCAATAAATTTAAATTTTATTCGTATATTCCCACATTTTTTAGAGAGGTTCTGGGTTCGAGCATATGAAAATGAATCGATACTCATTTGTTAATATTAATGGAGATTTGGAGTAAAGTAGATTTCTATCATTTGGTTGAATTTTTTTTTTTTTTTTTTTAAAAAAAAAAAAACCCCAAAATGATTTTTTATTTTCAATCCATTAGAGAACAAAAATAATTCGGTTAATCTTAACACTGCCATCCTTACCATAGGTTGATGCATTAACGGAAAGGATATAATTTTGTAAATATTAGCTTCCTTTGGTGGACTTTCAATGGATGGTCCTGCAGTGCCTAAAAATGGTGTTTTTTATTTTTTATTTTTTTTATTTTTTATTTTTTAATATTGTCAGAAATATGGCAAGAACATAAATTCTCATAAGATTTAGATTTCTTCAATGGTTAAAAAATAAGATTTAGATTTCTTCAATGGTTTTAAAAAAAAAAAAAAAAAAAGGAGGAAAATGAATAAGATACCAAATAAATTTAAGGGAAATTGGACAAATGTCATATTTTAGAAGCTTTTCATGCTTAAAGTCATCTCCAAATATCTTTTATGCTAGAAGTAATTTTGGTATAAATTGGACAAAAATACCCCCCTTCTTAACAACCTTCAACGTCACCTCCACCTTTAATTTCGGATTTCACTACGCTGGGCACCAGATTTCTCTACACCGGAAACCCGTTTCACTACGCCATAAATGCATTTCACTACGTTGAAAAATGCATTTCCGGCATTTCACTATGCCGGAAAATGCATGTCACTACACCACCGGAATCTTGAGTTTCACTAAGCTAGAATCCGATTTCACTACACTCAAAAAAATAAAATCTTTTTTTTTTTTTTTTTACATTTTCCCATTAACCAAACAAAAACTTAACTTAAATAAAAATAAAAATAAAAATAAAAACTTGTTTTTCCTCCATTTTTCCAACAAGTAGGAACACAAAAAAAAAAAAAAAAAAAAGAAATTGAAAGAGAAAGACAGAGGAAAACAGAGAGAGAAACAGGAGAGAGAAAGAAGAGAGAGGAAGCAAAACGAGCTCCCTGTATCAATGATGCAAACCCATTTCCATCCACATCGGTGAAACCAAAATAGTAGACAACAAGTTAACATCTTTCACACCACTAACAACAAAGTTGTGTCGGGGTAAAATAGAAAGTGATAATTTTGAGAAGAAATTGCCAAAGAAATCATCAAAATTTAACTCAGAATGTGACAATAGAAATCAACCCAAGAACATCCCCATGTTCTTGTACCAAATAAAACACCAAAGACCCACCAAAAGAGTTCATGCTCTGCTCAGCTCAGCTCAGCTCGACTCGAAAACACAACCCAAAAACATCTTCCCGTGTTAATTTACACGAGAAATGAAACAAATTTTACAGAACCCAAAAATGAAATACAGAGATCTAAATAAGAAACAAAAATTAACGAAACAAAAACAGAAGAAACCCACTTAGAATTGAGCAAAAACCATCCAAACAAGACCCAGGGGTCAACATTCGATAACCATTTAAGATATGATAAGAAGCAAGCACCCAAAAAGAACAAATGGAAAATAATAGAATTCTGGCGTAGAGGGTTCCCTCATCAGAACTCATCAATATATGTCCCAATGCACCTCATTTTTCTTCCTTTTTTCACGTATCCAAAACGAAGAATCAAAACCAGTGGGCACAAATTAAACAACATGATACATTCATTCAGTGCACGAGCCCCATCCACGATTGCATTTCTGTATTTTTTTTATCTCTCTCTCTCTCTCTCTCTATATATATATATATATATATATATATATGTATATATATTATTTGCATTCTGCGAGGTGTTGGGGTAGGGGCCGAGTGCTAGCTACGACTGCAACCTTTGAACAGAACAACTGGAAACCCAAGAAGGTCCAAGAATGGAGAAGATCGGAATCGCGATTGTGGGGAGCAATCACCGATCTGCACCGGAGATGGAGCTTACCGGTGTTCTCTTCTTCGTCGGAGCTTCTCAAATCTGCAATGGAAGAGGCTATGTGAACTTGGAAGTCGACGGCGGGAGATTTGGATGGCGCGGGCTGACCTTCGTCGAACTCTGCGAGAATGTTTGCAGGTGAGATAGAGGATATGAAAGAGAAAAAAGGAAATGAAACGAAGGCATTTCAGTCTCAAAAATGCATCTTCAAAAATTAGGACCTCATGTAATAATTTTTTTTTGAGGAGACTATGCATTAAGGGTTCGTTTGGTTGCTTGTAATGTAATGTAATTTAATTGATTGTAAAATAGATTATATTGTAATTTGATTACAATGGTAATTTTAATTACATTCCAAATTACATCCCACTTGTTTGAATGAGTAGGGAATGTGAAGTCAGATCACATTACATTATCTAGAAATGCGTTTGGATAGCCATGTAATTTAATTGACTGTAAAGTAGATTACATTACATTATCCGGAATAACATTACATTACCCAGAAATGCGTTTGGATAGCCATGTAATTTAATTGACTGTAAAGTAGATTATATTACATTACCCGGAATACATTGGTTGAAGACCGCAACCCATTTTACAGTCTTTCTTCATGGTAGATTACACCCGTAAAGTGGATTACATCTGCACCATGACACGCCAAACATGATTTAAGCTATGTAATGTAATCTGAGATTACATTACGTAGCTCTTTACAGGCAACTAAACGCCCCCTAAAGAGTTTTAAAATAAAAATTTTGGTCAATTATTCCATAAATTTAACATTATTATGTCATCGTATAGGCCACATGGTAATATGGTAGTGACAAATTAAAAATTAATAGAAAAATTTAGTTTAGTTTATTTTATATTCAACTTAAGGAAGAATTGTCCAACAAAAGTATCACAACTCAGGCTATACATTTTTTTTTTTTTTTCATTTTCGAAGGATGTAATTAGAGGTTCGAATTTAAATATTATTTTTTTAAAAGTTGTGTTGAATGGGGTGGATACTTTGGATGGAGGATGTACGGTTGTATAATATTCTTGAATGTATAAAAGAAATTTCAGAAAATTATAAAATTCACATTAATTAGTGAATAAATCCAATAAATTTATTCAATAAAATTTTTCACACCAAGGATCTATCAGATGGGTTTACGATATTATTTAGTTTTTAAATTAACCAACACCCAATTGAATTTAATATTTTTTAATTTAAACCTTATTTTTTGCACTTCCATTTACAAGAAGAAAATGCTCACTAATGGTAAAATCAAATCATTCAGATTCATCATCAGTTTGTAGGATTTTTTATTTTACCCAAACAATCCCTTAAAATTAAAATGTCATTCTATCAAAATAAAATAAAATGTCAAACTTGGTAATTTTCTTAGTGGGTCGGGCTCCCTCATTCAATTAGTGGATCTTCTCGCATCACCCGAATCAAACCCAAGAACCCGATCCACTTATTATCGGTTGCATTAAACCCTAGCTCTCCCTCCTTTCAAAGTCTCAAACTCTCTGTAGCTTATTATTAGCCAGGGAAGAAGAAAAACACAACCAGCGAACCAGGGAGATTCTCCTCTCTCTCTCTATATATATTTATATATACATATATATCTTCCATCGTTTGTTAGCAGAGATGATGATGGATATTGACGGAGATGTGGAAGAGACATCTCGGCGAGTGCAGGTGCGGTTCGTGACGAAGCTCAAACCTCCATTGAAGGCTCCGACTATTTCCATTGCTATTCCTTCTAACCTCACCAGGATGAGCCTCTCTGCTGTCGTCAACAATCTCCTCAAAGCCGGTACAAAAATCTTATTTTTATCATTTCATGCTTTGCTTTTTTGTTTCTTGTTCATATGATGGAGTTTGTGGTGGTGGTTATCTGACCATTCATATTACATGATAGAATTGCAGTTCTTATTTCTCACTAAGGCTCTGTTTGGTTGCTGAGAAATCTGAGGTGGAAAACCTGAAGAAAATTGAAATGTTTCGTTTTTTTTTGTTGTTGTTTGTCTGAAGTTTTTTGGAAAATGAAAAATCAGTGTAATGCAGCTAATAATTATGGAAGAGTTGATTAAGTTTTCGTATTTAAGGGCACGTTTCCTTCTTTTAAAAAAAGAAAAAAGAAAATTGTTTCCTCTAGTTTCGCATCCCCGAACTGAGTGAGAGGGGATTTCAGTTTTCTATTACCCGTTGGTTGGTTGTCGAGAAACTGAGTTAAAGAAAACTGAAGTTCTATATCTTTTGTTAGTTGGTTCCTAAGAAAACTAAAATGTCATTTGATTCATTCAAATGTTTGTAAATGATTAGTTGAGTAACAAGAACAACAGAAAATATGAGGTCTCAATTTTCTTTTTCTTGCTCTACTGTTGGGTTTCTAAGGAACGAAAAGAAGCTTTAGTGTGTCTACTCTCCTATTGTTTGTTGTGCGATTGTGTTGTTCTCAGAATCTTATCTGTTTTCCCTTCGTGTTCATGCATTATAATTATTATTACTTTTTAATGTGTTGAGCAGGAAATCCTGATTTAGAACCTGAACCTTTTGATTTTCTGATTGATGGCGAGCTGGTCCGGATGTCACTTGAACAGTTTCTTCTTGCCAAGGGCATTTCCGCGGTACTTACCTTCCTGTAAATACTGTGCCTGACAATTTTAACGATTTTGCATGTGCTGCTCTAGGGATATCTTTTGCTTAAAAATGATTAATAGGGGAAGATTTTTCAAGCATTTCCTTTTTCTTTTTCACTCATTGTAGCTGAGAAACAAATGGAATATGAAATACTTTGAACAAGTGCCACAAATATTATGTCTTCTTGTGATTGTTTTGAACATGACAACTTGGTAAAAGTTTGATTTTATTGCCTGTTTTATTGGGAGTGCATTCAGTGGTTCAACCAATTTAAGTGTTTTGATGCTGTTGATTTTGAATGTCTATTGGCATTGAAACATCTATGCAGAAAAGTGCATATGTTTTTACGAGAGAGAGATTTGAGTTGTGCTTAAAGTACTAAATGTTGATGCCATCATGATTCATGTCTTTACTCCCTTTTCTCCTGATTCCTAACTAGAATCTGTCACATATTACAGGAGAAGATATTGGAAATTGAATACATAAAGGCTGTGGCCCCACGAAAAGAAGAAGAGCCTTCATTACATGATGACTGGGTCAGTGCAGTTGATGGTTCTAATCCTGGGTAAGGATTTGAATGTGTAACAATATGATGAATAGTTCGATGCTCCATATTTTATAATTAGCAGCATTCCTGAAGTATCATGACGGTCATACATTTTTTTTTCATCCTGATCGTCTTGTTTCCTCTATGACCTGGGCTTTCATTTTTAATTGAGTAATCTTGATGGTAGGTGCGAGATGTTGATTGAAACACTAGTGGTTAACGATAATGTTATTTGAGAACATTAAATGCATCTAGATTGCTTTAAGTTGGGAGGATGAAAGCTAGTTGTCCATTCTGCTAGTGTTGTAGATGGAGCACACTGGAACATTTGTAGGGTTTGGTAGCATGTAGCATTTGATGGCTCCCACTTTGGAGATGGCATAGACTAAAATTTAACATAATTCAATGAACATAACCATCAAATCTATTACTGTTTTTTTTTTCTCCTTATTGCCCTTCTTTCAGATCATCTCTTTAATAGGACCCCGTTAATTGTCAGTCTTCATCTCTGTATGTAGATTCTGGCTACAGCATGGACGAGTAGTGCACTTGTTTCCTTATTTATAAATTAGATGTATTTCTGAATACTGCATTAATTTGTGTAATCTGGCAGGTTCATATTGACAGGGTGCTATGATGGTTTAGGAAGGTAAATATTATTTTATGTTTACCTTGATTCTTTCTACATCTTGCAACTACATGTATTCTTTATATTTTATTCGATTGGTTTCTTCATCACAAGGATTTGGTTAACGTGAATATTTTCAACGTTTGATTTTTTGAATATTATTTTCTTTAGAATATGGAAAGCTGGTGGATTGTGTACACATATATTAGAAGGACACAGTGATGCAGTTGCTTCTGTTGGTATCGTTAACCCAGAAGGTACAATTGGGGGATATTCATCTTTAACATTCTGATGCCTTACTGAAAGCGGCCATGTCATTGTAATTGTTACCTTCAATAAAAAAAGTCTAATTTTACTTGTACAAAAGGAAAAGGCATTAAAAAGAGGTATTGAATTGGCTTGGAGCATCATTTGGTATAAGTGGCTCAATCGCTACCTACTGTATACATCATTTACTCCTTGCAAGTCATTATTTGCATTGGCATTCCTGTACTCCTGCCACTTTTGCTCTATTAAATTAGTCAGTAGCTAGATGTTCTACTTGCTTCCTGGAGAGCGAATATATTTTACCAATGTTTTAAATTTTTATCAGCATGTTGAAATATTCATCAACATATCCAATACTGAGGGTATTGAAAAATGTATATATCTTGATGATATTATGACACGTATACCAGCAGATCAGGAGATATACACTGGTATCATCAATGATATTTTGTTATGTTTTTTATTTACTATGCAATATTACTATGCTTTGCTGCTTGACAAGTTTGCTTAGTTATCTTTATGTTAAGAATAGATACATAATATATTTATGGATCAACATTTGTCATTTTTCTGATCCTTTTGGGTTCTTTGCCATCATTGCCTTTGGGCATGGGGTTTTGAGTGAAAATTTTAGATGTTTGTTGTCATCTCTGTAACTGGGGTTTTAGATGGTCAGTTCTTTAGCAACTAACTCATGTGGAGCTTTGTTTTCATGTGTGTGCATATGCAATCACATCATGCTGTGTCCCTTGATTTAGCAGTACTGTACATGCAGGTATGGAAAGTTTTACTGTGGCCACTGCTTCAAAAGATCGGACACTGAGGCTGTGGAAGGTAATTTGAAGAAAGTACTACTTTTAAATGGATCTTTGATTTTCTGACTAAATAGTCACCCATTCTTTTATAGTTTGACACAGAGGAACCCCTAAACCATCCTAAGAAGATTAGAGCATTCAAAATTTTGCGTGGGCATAAAGCGTCTGTACAAAGTGTTGCAGCACAGCCTTCTGGAGATATGGTATCATCTATTTCCTTTTGCAATTTCTTTATATGAAATAATATTTATGCAATTGAATTTGAAAGTTAAGCACTGCCTCCATCTTTACTTTGTTAAAAATATTTAGGTATGTTCAGGCTCCTGGGATTGCACAATTAATCTATGGCGGACAAATGACTTTGATGCAGAAGGCGACCTAGTGTCCATTAAGAAGAGAAAAGTGGGTACCGAAGCTGAGGAATCTCAATTGGAGGTATTGCATGTTTCCTCCTGTAGGTGACTTTTTCGTTTCGACATAAATTGAATGTGTCATTTTGTTTTCCATGCATTTGAGGATGAAATTCTATGTTTTAGAATGGGTAATAAAAAAAATCGTGTTGCATAGAATTTGGAGCCATCAATCATTACCCAGAATAGTAATATAAAAAGTGTGGTCTGTCATCTCATGAATTATTATGATTATTATTAATATTATAAAATTGAGTTTCATTGTTATTTCTTTTTCTATTCATGCTGCTTGTGTTCTTTCTTTCATACATTTTTTAATAAATGTCGCAATCTTAATATGTCATTTTCGTTATTACTCATGATTCTCTGTGATATTCAGGGGGAAGCTGTATCTGCACTTGTGGGTCATACACAATGCGTATCTTCTGTGGTTTGGCCGCAACATGAGACGATTTATTCTGCGTCATGGGATCATTCTATTAGAAAATGGGATGTTGAAACCGGCAAAGATTCATTGAACATGGTAACTGAAAATTAACCTTGTGTTACCTCATTCGCTTGCTGTGTTTGTGTGCATGCACCCTTGCGTGTGTTAGAATGAGGGGACTTATTTTTGGTGTTCCAGATTTTTCAAGTGGGCGGACTATAGAAAATCAAATCCACTTATATGCGCGTCTCGTGGAGGGGTGTGTAGCATAGAACCTACTCTTCAGAGCTCTAAAAATTAATACTTAAAATGGAAATACAAATTGTATAGTCCTCCAAATTGGAGGTCTTCCTTTATTTCTTGTCTAAGTTGTTTCTGGGAACAGGCTGGCATACCATCATTGGCATCAGACACACCTCATCCAATAGCACTGATACATTCTTTTTCTTAATTTTATTTTCCGTTTGAAAAAATGGTGTAAATCTGATTTTTTTAGGAGTTTAGATGATAACATCCGCTTCCACTTACAGTTTGGTGGAAAAGCCCTCAACTGCCTTGACATTGGAGGTGAAAGTTCTGCTCTCATTGCTGCTGGCGGTTCTGACCCCATTCTTCGGATATGGGATCCTCGCAAACCAGGTTTGTTAACTTACCCAAACTTCTCTCTCTCTCTCTCTCTCTCACACACACACACACACATTTGTATCTCACAAAATTTTCCATCTTTTCTAGGAACTTCTGCTCCTGTCTTTCAGTTCTCATCTCACACTTCTTGGATTTCGGCTTGCAAGTGGCATAATAAATCATGGTTTCATTTACTTTCTGCATCCTATGATGGGAAAGTTATGTTATGGGATCTGAGAACTGCGGTACTGTATTCTCTGTACTTTTACTAATAACCATGGTTCAAGTGTGTGGACCAGCATGACTTTAAATAGTTGATCTTATTATTTTCTGTTGCAGTGGCCCCTGGCTATCATTGATTCACATAAAGATAAGGTATCCCATTTTCCTTTCAATGTCTGTTTCTCTGGTCCTCAAGGAAACAGATACAGATTTCCTTAATTATGGTGGCCTTTGCTGAAATTCAGGTACTATGTGCTGACTGGTGGAAAGGTGACTGTGTCATTAGTGGCGGGGTAGATGCAAAGCTTTGCATGTCTTCCGAAATTTCTGTGCAGTGAGGTAGGGTATCATTCATTCTTTGTTATTGGGGTTATGAACATCATTCTGTATTTCAATTTTTGCCTACGGTTGAAATTTGATGCTGTGCTACCTTTCCTCTTGAATCAATCTAACTGTGTCCACTTCTAGTGTTCCAGTTCATTCTCATTATGACTCTCTCTAGTGGTGTTCAGATGAGTCAGGCCAACATAAGATTGAGCACATCCTGATTTTTCCCCTTTTATTTACCTTTTGTGTGTGTGGAGTTATTTAATTTATTTTTATTTTGTTTGTTTTGAGAGGGGGGGGGGGGGGGGGGGG
>JAESVK010001266.1:506428-535946 GCA_017140935.1 Hamamelis virginiana
CCCCCCCCCCCCCCCCCCCCCCCCCCCCCCCCCCCCCCCCTTAGTTTGAAGGGAGGATAGTTAGTTTTTCTTTATCAGAGGACTGTTTCCTGTTTAAGCCAACTTTTGACACAGCAAGATTATCAATTTTTGACGCACAGCAAGCTTGTATAGGTTTGAGACTTTATGATCTTTAAAAGATTAAAACAAGGCTTTATTTAGTTAATTTTTTCCACCCCCTGAATGGATACCAGTTTTGTACACTCGTTGCTAATACATTTCAGTGTGTACCTTGACTCCCAGACCGTTAAATCTTATTCAATTTGAGGGAATATTTCTCAGATGAGCCTTGCTTTAGAATTTTATTACGATTCTATTTGTATAGTGATAACTGGAAACTTTTAAAGCCTTTGTTTGTATCTTCCTATCGTCCATGCATTCATGATTCAACAACTAAAAACTTAATGTTTAATTTTTGCCTTTAGCTCAATGATCAAAATAAATTCTAACATACTGAATCTTTTCTGCTTCGTTATAATGCTTCAATCTTCCAGCTATGTTGAAGTGCGATCTAATGGAAGATGGAAGTAAGTTTGCGTCGATGGCATCTTTTGCCCCAGCCTTTCACTTTCTTTTCTGCTAGAAATGGTGAGACTGGAGCAATCTGATTCCGAGTCAAGCAAACCGGAGAGGTTGATTGGAGAATCCAGGCGTAAGCTACTTTTCTTAAAGGCAAATTTATAAATGCAAGTAATAGAAAACATATATTTCCTTGGTTTGTTGTCAAGAGGATGATTTTATTTTTTCTTTTGCTTTTTCCCCCCCTTTTTAAGCTAAGTGAAATCTCCTTTTGTTGTATTTATTTGGTCATCAAAGGGCTCAAATCTACAAATTTTGTATTGTTTTTATTTTTTGACTCATTTGGATTTGTATTTCCGCATTCTTGTAATGTTGCTTATGCTGTGTTTAGTAATCTTATATTTCCAAATGTGATACTGAAAGTTACTCCTTATCTCATGTTTACATGGAAGGGATAGAAAGCTTGGGCGCACGCGGGGACGCATGAGCGCTTGGCCACCCTCAGCCGCATTGAGAAATAGTGGCTAGAAGTTCCATCTGCTATTTCTTATAGCGATTGAAAAATCCATCCGCTATTTCTTATAGTGATTGGAAAGAATGAATATTTCAAGGTATTTTCCAATCGCTATAAGAAATAGTGGATGGAACTTCCAATCGCTATTTCTCACAGCAGCTAGAGGTGGAGCATCAATTCTTGATTACGCAGAGACAAAGTCAGTCCAAAGTCTTTCTAAAAACAAAGATATCAAGATAAAAGACAAGTTAAGTTGGTCGAGTCTCCTTGTGTTCCTTGTGTTCCGTTTGAATTAGCTTTGTCTAAAATAAGTTTTGAAACTCAAAATATCTCTTGATTTAAAAAGATGGGGCAATATTATTCATTTCTAAATGACTCGAGGGGGTGATAGAATGATTGACAAAAATTAGGCCTTTTAGTTTATACCATAATAATCACTTTTAATATAAAAAATTGAGATATTTTGGATGTAATATGAAGAAATATGTGAAGAGATGGTTTTTCGAAAGTGATTTTAAGTAAAACATTATTAAAAGCAACCCAAATTTATATAGTGGAGTTCTCAATTACCATAACATAGTGCCATTTTTAATGTGCGAGAGTATTTATCCCCCACTGCATTTTGATTGCCAGCGGCTACTATTATATATAGAAAATAAATGGCTTTATCAATTTTTTTTTTTTTTTTTGGGGTATTTTACATCAATAATTTTAAGTTTTTGAAATATTATGTGAACAAATCCCATCCAAAGATAATTATGTAAATTTTTTTTAGATTAAAATACTTTTATGTAAATAAAATAATAATCATTTTACCAAATAAACAGTCAAAAGTCAAATTTTTTTCTAAAAGTTTTTTTAACAATCTCTAATATTAAATAGAATTCCTAATTTTGTACAGAATCTCCAATCCTCATAAATGAATAGAATCCCTAATTTAACAAAGAATCCCCAATCCTTAAATTAACACAGAATCCTCAATTTTACTGAGAATTCCCAATCTCCAATTTCAAACCTATTATTATTGGGGGACATGAAATGATGGGTATTAAATATTGATTTAACATGTTGGGGATTTGAGATTATGTATAAACCTGAGGAATCTGTATAAAATTGGGGATTAGGGATTGATGATTCCGTATAAAATTGGGGATTGAGAATTTCCGATCTCCAATTTCAAACCTATCATTACTGGAGGACACGAAATGATGGGTATTAAATATTGATTTGACATGTTGGAGATTAGGGATTATGTATAAATCTGAGGATTCTGTATAAAATTGGGGATTAGGGATTAGGGATTGAGGATTCTGTGTTAAATTGATGATTGAGAATTATACGTAAAATTGAGAGTTGGGGATTCTGTGTAATATTGGGGATTGTGGATTCTGTGTAATATTAAGGATTCTATGTAAAATTAGGGATTGAGGTTTATGTGCAAAATTAAAAGTTAAAGTCAAATTTTGATCATTGGAAGGGTTTTTTGGATGGTAATTATCTTTGGATAGGTTTCATATTTCAAAAACTTAGGATTATTGACGTAAAATGCAAATTTTTTTTTTATAAAAAAAAATTATTAAATATTAAAATTATTCTTATAACTATACTTATTTATCAACAGTTGTATAAATTTGAATCGAAAAGTCAATTAATAATTTTAGAAAATTATTTATTTACTTTTAAAATTAAATTTTTTTTTTTATGAGAGCTACCAATGATTCAATAAGATTTTAATGCACTTTTCCTTTTTCGTTTCTGGCGAAAAGGGAGATCTATAAAGCTTCTTCACTTTACCCGTGGCCCATGCGAAAGCCCGTGGGTCTGGCTCTTTGGCCTATACTTTATTATTACAATAACAAAATTACCCTTCATTAAATAGTATATTACACATTTACTAGCTGCTGCTGCTTTTTTTTTTTTTTTTTTTTAATTAAAAAAAAAAAAAAAAACCATTTCTCATATAACAGATGGAATTTGTGTGGATTTCACATTCTTTCTTTATTAAAAAAAAGAGACAGAGACAGTTAAAACAAGTAGTCAAAGTGACAGTTGGTATAGAAAATATAGTTTAGATATAAGGTTACCATTAATTAAAATGAATAATTGCTCTTAAGTCATTTAATCTTAATCAACTTTCAAAACCTCATTCACTCTTGCACCTAATATCACAAGGCAAAAATCCTACTTAAAAACTCCTTAGACACAATTTTAGTAAATGTATGTATAATATACATATATTGTCAATGAGGTATTTGAATTTTCAATAAAACTCTTCTTAAATACTGGTAAGATCATTGCTTACATTGCATCATTGTGTTAAAAATTCAAGTCTATAACTTAATTCATAAAAATAGTCAAACTTAGAACCTTTCACTTCCCAAAGCATAAGTATTAAGTCAAAATTTTATACTTAGGCACCGTTTGGATTTATTTTTCATAAGTACTTATTTGCTTTTTAAAAATTTTGCAATACATAATTTCTTAGAAAAATTTTTAAAAAGCAAATAAGTACTTATAAAAAATAAATCCAAACAGTGCCTTATCGAGTTTTGAAAATCCTGCCCATGTCACCGGCACAAATTAACTTTTTAAATAATGGTCATCTAAAAATAATGTTTTAGTGAGCATTTGCTGACTTTAAGTTAAAGTAAGCAAATAACACAAACCCTTGGATTGGAATTTTGAGATGAATCATCCATTAAGTGAATGAGAATCCAATAGCTTGTGTTCTTTGCTGACTTTAGTTAAAGTCAGCATTTGTTGACTAAAACACTTCTCTATAATATAAGTAATTTTTTAACTCATCTTCTCTTTATTTTCTTTTATTTTTGGACAGCATAGAATATTCTCAGTAACTCCATTTATCCAATAATCAAGACATGGTCCTTGACTGCTTTTAACTCGACTGTAAATTTTTTTTTCCATGCAATTTCAAAAAGATAAATGATTCCCAGATTGGTCAACTATAGATATTCTGCATCTTTCCATGGGGTAATCATGTACTTGAAACATAAAGGTAAACTTTTGCAAGATTTGTGGGGGCAATCCCAGGCACCATTGAAGCTGTTTTCATCTGAACCACTTTCTCTCCTAGCCCAATTATAAAATATTGCCTCTGATTCCGCGCCATTTGCACATGTACATGCACGCCCAGCCAAAAATTTCAAAGTCCCAACAGCACAGTAGACATCCAATGGAGTTTGTAAATTAGTCCATGAGGTTTATCGTCCCAATCAGGTACTCAAATATATATTATATATGAATTTCGTTTCATTTCATTTGTAGTTTCTTTGATAATGCTTTTCTTAACCGATCAATTCCTTACTTTCTTCAGCTCCACTGGTACTTCACCTTCTAGGGTTAGCTTATAACTCTCAATCACTTGATTTTTTTTCTTTTCTTTTCTTTCTGTAATTATTAATTAATTAGAAACAATGTTTCTAATTGCTATATATGTATATAGCAATTTTTCTTCTTCTTTTTTTTCATATTATATTTTGTATTTTAGTTCTATTGCTATATATGTGCATAAGTTTTAACCCAGAGTTAATTTCTTTCTCATTCTCGCTTAAATCTTTTAATACATGAAGAATATCATGATGGGTAGTTCATATAAGCTTCTGAAATGCTTGGTGTTCGGTTTTATTTGATCATTGTTGTACATTGGTGTTTCTCATCACTGATATATGTAGTAGTATGCATGTATTTATGTATATAATGTTGCTTATACTCTTATGTTTCATGGGTTATTGTTCATCATTTTGTGTTGGGGTAAATGTTGCCTGAATTCATGAACTTTTTTTTTTTTTTTGACATTTTTTATATGATTAGTTTAAGGTTTAGAGCAAGACAATTGAAGTGTGAATTGAAGTCATTTTTAAATTATTATTATTATTTTTTTGGATTAAGCCTCGAGAATTTATCATATTGTTGATTTTAATGATTGATGGTTAAAGTTTTGATATGATTAAAGCAAAATCCTGATTTGATGACAGGAAAAATGGGTGTAATTTTATTGCCCAATGCAACATTCGGGTCTGTTCCCCACCATCCTGTTGTTTATTCAGCGACAGATCGTGGCCGTAGTTCAAACATCTGTTTTAGGTGGCACCCGCCAATCATTGGGGGTAGTTTTAATGTAAAAAGGTGCTTAAACACTTCCATTTTTTATTCCTATTTGGTTGATCTAATGTTTGAGAAATTCATTAATCTAATATGTAATGATTGCAGGAAATATTTGTACACATGCAATTGGCTTTGTAAATCAAGAACCATTGTTTTCTCAAGTGGGGTATGTGTACATTCACATATCTTGTCATTCGTTTTACTAAAAATAAAAGAGAGCATTTTGAACATCATGACAGTTCTGAAAGCATCTATAGTTGGCTATGCAAATAATGATACGAAGTAGTTAATGGAATTGCTTGTACATAATTATCCTTTAAGTATGAGGAGTTACGAGGAATCTTTTTGGAAAGCAAATAGGAGAATTTGTACGTTCACCTCCTTAAAATTAGGAAGCTGACTTCATTTTATAAGAGTATAAATAAAATTTTTAATTTAATGCAAAAGCTAAAAGGGTAAGAGGCAAGAGATAAAGGCATGTGGCTTATAGCTGTTAGAATTTTATGACAGGGTGATTCTGGCGATACCTTCACGGATGTTGTTGATGATGGGGATGGTTACCTGTCAAGGAGGAGTGAAGTATTGGGGATTGATGAAGATGAACTAACGTCAGCTAGAATAGCTCTTTCTGAGGCCCGAGCCAGACAAGAAGCCATTGAGAAAGAGAGAGATCAGTTACTTGAAGAGTTGGCTCGGTCTGAGGCTAAGCAGCAGGAATATGTGGCTACCATAAAGCATGAAAAGGAACTGGCTATTCAAGAAATTGAGGCAGCCAAATCTCTGTTCAATCAGAAACTGCAGGAGTCTATAGAAGAGAAGTTCACCTTGGAATCTAAGTTGGTCCTTGCAAAACAGGATGCTGTTGAACTTGCAGTACAAGTAGAAAAGTTAGCAGAGATTGCTTTCCAACAGGCCACTTCTCACATACTAGAAGATGCACAACTGAGAGTTTCAGCTGCCGAAACGTCTGCTGCTGAAGCAGCTTATCGGATTGAAGAACAAATAAGGAATGCCACTGAAGGTACTATATTTTCTATTGTGGAACAGTCAAAGGATGCTATAGGGAAGGCTTTGGCAGTGGCCGAAAGAGCTGGTGACTATGCAACAAAAGTTGTGGCTGTGCTTACAGATGGTGCAAATCCGGTTGATGAGATTGCTTCCATCCAATCACAGAATTTTAAGTTAAATAGTGCTATAAATGAGTTAGAATTTCAATTATCGCTTACGAGAAGTGAGGTTGATAGGTTGAAGTTGGATTTGGAACAAGCCCATGCACAAGCAAATGCATCCGAACTCCGAGCTAATGACGCAGAGAAAGCACTGCTTGAATTTCAGGAGTCAAGCAGGACAAAAACTCTTCATCAGGAGAAGGAAATTAAATTATTGCTGGAGAAAATGAAGAAAGATGTGGCTGAAAGGAAGAAGACTGCTTCCAAGGCTTTTAAGGTTGAGTTGGAGGCCATCAGAGCTGCCATTGAAGCTGCAAAAGAAACTGCACGATCAAAAGATGAGGCCTACTTGAGAAGATGTGAAGCACTGCAGAGATCATTAAGGGCATCTGAAACAGCTTCAAAGATGTGGAGGCAGAGAGCAGAAATGGCAGAGTCACTATTATTGAAGGAACGGCCAATTGGTGAAGGGGATGAAGATGCCATTTACATGGTTAATGGTGGACGGATAGACCTTTTGACTGATGACGATTCGCAGAAATGGAGACTACTGAGTGATGGTCCTCGAAGAGAGATACCTGAATGGATGGCACGGAGGATAAGGACCGTCTGTCCCAAGTTCCCACCTAGAAAGGTTGATGTATCTGAAGCCTTGACATTGAAGTTTAAATCTTTGGACTTGCCCAGACCTGATGAAGTATGGTCAATTGCTCAAGAAAAGCCTAAGGAAGGGGACACTCTTATTGAGCATGTGATCGAGAAAGAAACAATAGAAAAGAAACGAAAGGATTTAGAACATGTTCTTCAGCGGAAGACCATACAATGGCAGAGAACCCCAGAGCAAATTAAATTAGGTTGGTGTTCTTGGATCATGAATTTGTTGTTGATTTATTTCATTTGAAAAAACATATATCCAAAAGAGGTCCTGTATTTGACATAATATAATTTTACATGGACTCAATGCAGAGCCAGGGACAGGCACTGGACGTGAGATTGTGGTTAGTATATTAACTGTTACCCTTGATGATTACTAGCTGACTGGTATTTTACTTGGTTTTGATACATCATGCACATTGAATATAAGGAGCTTCTCTCTTATTGTTTTAAGTGGTAAAGCATAGATATCTTTTAAATGTAAAATTTAATGGGGTTTTTGGACATGCCATACAAATGAATATCATTTCCATTTATTCTTGATAGGATTTGAAACGAGTTCATCTTGTTTTTGTAGCTTCTAAAATTAGTCTGTTTTATTTCATGCATGGAGAATTATTTTTTAGAATTCATGAATGATGTGGTTTCTTCTGTTCTCTTTCTTTTCAGTTTTCCTTATCGTTTTTAACTATCTTATGTGATGACAGAACTGCTTTCGCTTGTGAATTCATGCTATTAGATGGAAAAATGGATTTGCGCCTACAAATGCTATGGAAAACAAATAGAATTATTTTATTTTGAGGGAACGTCCAGTCATGCTCAAATTCGAGGAAATATTATTTGTAGTCTAGGATTCAACTAAATTTTTAGTTAATTTAGCATGTTCAATAAGAATTGGTGCCACAAATCCATAACATGTTTGCTTCAATATATTTGCACAAGACAACACCAATGACTTTACATGGTATGGATCTCCCATTGGATGTGGTACTTTGACTAATGATGTTGTCACTTTGAGCTTACTATAGATGTTATTTTCATGTACATAAAGAGACTAGGAAACTAATCAGAAATATTGTTGATTGCACTGTTTCTGATTCCATTTCCATTATAATATCAAGATTTCCTTGATCTCTCTCCTTGTTGTCTGTGCTCTATATGAATTCAGATATTTGTAGCTTTTATAAACATTATCAACTTATAAGATTTTGATTTGTGTAACTTGAGTATGCGCGTTTTGCACTAGCTACCTAACAAAGAAATAGATTATTCTTTGTAAACAGATGTTGATGCGTTGCATTGGCTTTTACCTCTGATGAATCTTGACCTATTTCTCTTAAAGTTACAAGGTTTTAATTGGGAAAGCTGGAGAAAGCAGTGGTACCTGGAATTAGCTCCTAAAGCTGCTGATTTATCTCGATGCGGGATAACGGCAGTGTGGTTCCCACCACCAACAGAATCTGTTGCTCCTCAAGGTTCTAAACCTCTAAATTTTATTCCACCTATATTTATCTTGTTTTGTCATTTTTTTCGATGTGTTAGACATTAGGACATTGCTTTTGATGAACATTGAAGGGTCAATTTCTGGTTTTTCCAAACATATGCCATTTTACTATTGTTCCAATTAATATAATGTCATTTAAGGTAGCACGTTGTATATGTAGGTGGTCATTCGGGGTGCCTAGGGTTATGAAATATGGTGTTATTATTAGTGCTGCACTTCTAAGCAATCATGTGCGATGTGTATTTAATTTTCTACTTACTATTCTACTTATAATTAATTACAGGTGGTGTATTAAATTTTTTTTCTTGACATTAACAGCAAGGTTTGACCAAATTTGGGCCAAACTTTCCAATATTCTATATACAGTGTTGATGAACAGTGTGGAATCAACTGCAGGTTATATGCCTTCTGACCTTTACAACTTGAACTCGGCTTATGGTTCTCAAGAAGAACTCAAATATTGTATAGAAGAAATGCATACTCAGGATCTTCTGGTATGATTTTAGATCTTTAATTTGACTGGATTGATATTGGGCATTGGAGACCAAGTTTAGAGCATCAGTTTTTTTCCTCTCACATGTAATTTTTTGCTCTTCTAGGTATAAGAACATCATATCATATTATAGATGATGAATGTTTCTTTGAAACTTTATCGAGGTTTGAAACTTTATCGAGTTATTTTAACAATTAGGAAACTTATTTTCACAGTGAAAACTCAACCATCCCCCAGCTACCTTAATTTTGACTTGTTAAGTAGTTGGAAAACTTTGAAGTGTTATATATGAATGGAACGGCTTGAGTCACTTAACAAAGTAATTATGGAAATATTTAGTGGAATTTGTTGTAAAACTTGGTCAAGTATTCAAACAGTGGCAAATCGCGATGAGACTTCATCTCTGTGTTTGAACTTTGAAGTCAAGTCTTCTTTATTCGACACAACCCTCCTCCTTCTGTATTGTTTATTACTGTTTTGAGAGCTGCAACGATGCTATCTTTTTTCTTTTTTTCAATCTCATCTCCACATTTGGCCTCTTTTGCACAACACTTCTACAGAGCTTGTGAGACCAGTTGCTTAACCTATCCAATTTCACGGGTGTAGGTTTGCGTACTTGTTCTGTTTCTTGATGCAGCCTTAGTACTCTATTATATATTCCTTGTATTCTTTTACAGGCCAATAGTTGACTTCTATGGTCACTGAGTTTTATGTTTTACAGATGCCATGTAATTTTATTTTCACATATGTGTTAAGACAAGCTTGTCTTTTCTACTGCTTGTTCTTCGATACTTATGCTTGCTACTGGCGTGTAATAGGTTTATAAATGTGTTGCATGTATCCACAGGCCTTGGGAGACGTAGTACTCAATCATCGATGTGCACATAAACAGGTATCTGAATGTTTTATTTTGGCTCCATTTTTGGTCTTTTAAATTTCATGGGAAGTTTGTTTACAACAGTACAGTCATATCTGAGACACTTCCTACTTTGGCCCAAGCATTAATCAGCAAGCATATTTTGGAAGTTGGGATTAGGCATCGCTGCTTTCGCAGTCTGGTTTATTTTTTAACATTAAAAAGTTGTTCAATTGAAGTGAATTTTTGTTCCTTTTTGGTAACAAGATTTATGTAGCCGAATCCAAATAGTTTGGATAAGGCTTTTATTAAGTTGTTGAATTGAGATGCTCCATTTGAGCAGAGTATTGGTGAAAACTTTATTCAGGAAAATGGTTCTGGAACATTCACTCTACTGTCTCGTTTGCTGCATGAGAATTTTGGTACTTAATTGGTAATAAATGATATATTCTTTAAAATGAAGGAAAATGGTTTCCTTTTTTTTCTCCTTTCTAAAGTTTTTGAGAGGCCACTTTCTGGAAAATAGGCTGGTTGTTCGTGTTATATTCATATCATGTTTATGCAAAACTTCAATACTACAGCATATTGACATTGCAGTTTAAAAAGAACAGAGTTTTGATATTCAGTTTCAACGTGCACTTCTGCATAAATAAATTATAGCATTTTAAATTTCTGATTTTTTAAAAGACTTGTTGCATGAACTGTGCACACTGTATGTCCCTGGTGTCATACTATACTAAATAAAACTCTGGTGGGCAGATGTCTTGTTAAGTTGCTTCTCATGGTGAGTGCCATTTCATTGTCTCCTGATAAAACTGACACCATCACTGATTACAGAGTCCAAATGGCATCTGGAACATTTTTGGTGGCAAGCTAGCATGGGGACCCGAAGCAATTGTTTGTGATGATCCAAACTTCCAGGGCCGCGGGAATCCTTCAAGTGGTATGGAAATTCAATCCTCGGAGATATTTAAATATGAGAAATTCAAATTTAGCATTTCTGTAGGCTGTAGCTGCTGGAATTTATTTCCTTTTGGACCAATTGTTCTGTAGTTTTGTGGAAATACACTGGTGACAGATTCTGTTGAGCTGATCATCTAGTGTAGCTCATGTAGACTTTATCTGATAACTCTATGACGGAGTACTTGAAGTTGTATGCTTCTGTGAATGCAAATGGAATTCTTCTCCAGATCCACATACTTCTTTTCTGGTCACCTATACAATCGGCCTATTCACATCTGCTGGGTGGAATATTCTATTGCTCATTTCAATTCTTTTTTTTTTTTTTAAAAATGTAAAAAAAAAAAAAAAAAAAAAAGAAAAGAAAATAAAAAAAAAAAATTCTGTTTTCTGCAAAGTACATAAAATATTTTCTAGGCATCTTCACACGGCAATGTAAAATTTTGAATTCATTACCCATAGGACCTGTTGAATCTGGACTGCTTTTGTTGAGCACCCAAAAAATAAAATAAACAAACAATCCAAAAAGGGATAATTTTATGAATCTTGTCTTCCTTATGCTTTCTCATGGTTTAGTTAAATGACTTTTTGTAGGCTGTGACATGACATGAAGAAATAGAGGAATAGAAATTTTTTTGAAGAATAGCATAGTATCAAAATCAAGGAAGGGTTTTTCAATACACTATTTCTTTTGAGTTTCTCCACTTTGGGTGGGAGGAACATCTTCTTTTTTGGATATTTTAGTTTCTTTGTGCTTTGTAAAGTTTCTGATTCGAGTATACTCCCTGATACTTGGCTCCTGGCTCTTTTGTGAATCATACATTTTACCTTCCGTAAGAAAAAGAAGAATTATTCTGGTTTAATGTTTCTATTTTTATTTTTAATCAATAAAGTATTTTATAAAAATGGAGGAAAACTGGATGGAAGCATCAACATTAGACAACCATAGAATATAAAATAGGGGAAATAAAGCAGATAAAAATACTATGCATAATTCAATTTAGACTTGAGACTCAACTGTGCAATATAGCTCTCTTTTATTAATACCTCCTGTGGCTATAGAGTCCTGCATAATCATTACCTGATCTTGGTGCAGGCGATATATTCCATGCAGCACCAAACATTGATCATTCTCAAGACTTTGTACGAAGAGATATAAAGGAGTGGTTAAACTGGCTCCGAAATGACATTGGTTTTGATGGGTGGCGCCTTGACTTTGTGAGGTGAAGGTGTTCTTTTTGTTTTCTAATTATCAGAAACTGTTGAATTCTTTCTTTAGCTGTTTCAAGCAGGCTTAATTATGTTTTGTTTCATTTTTTATGTATCTCAATTTTTAAGGAAGGCATTGAGGAGATATACTCAAAGGAACAGAAATCTGCTCCTGCCTGGGTTGGAGTGATCCTCTTCCAATGCCATGATGTCGGTGGTTGATGGGATGTGTTTGGCTTTCATGAAATTGTTTAACGGTGCTTAAGTAATTATAATTTATACTATCATTAAGGGAAGCCTCCTTATGGATGTTCCTACCGATTTCCTAAAATAACCTTAGTAAGTCTAAAATTTAAAAGCTGGTGCACAAAAAATGTGGAATTGTGGTTGGTTTGTTCAGTTATAAAACTGCTTTCTTTTGCCCACAAAGCAATAATTGTTCCCATTCTTTCTAAAACTTCCCCTCTGTAAATATAACTAAACATTAAATAAAAAATTAATCTCAATTTTTGCCATGGTTCATGTCTCACGCATTCATTGTACAGTTTGCACTGCATGTCACTAATAGGTTAAACGTCTAACCCTTTTACTCCTGTAGAATTTTATTTATTTTAATGTCACATTCTATCTTGATTACAGGAACCATGCTATATTCTGTTAAAATAGTATTTTATAAAGTTTTTTCTCAAATAATCTAGAGTCAGAGGGTTCAGATGCTCATCCATGTTCTTGGATTCTCTTGTGAGGCCAACTTTATTATGAAAGCTATTAATATCCGCTAAGAGAGGCCTGATGGGACCTTATGAAAATCCTGATTCTAAACTTAGACATTGGTTTTAAGCATACTCCGAAGAATATTAATTTTTTGCATGTTACCCCTTAAACCAAAAACAGAGTAACAGACCGAGAAGACAATCTTGCTCTCACTAATACTATAAATATTCTTCCTTCTCAGAGGTTCCTTTGTGTTGATGGAAATGCAACATTTCAATTTTTTTTCCCTGCCAAGAGACAATTTTTGTAAAAAATAATTATAGATCTTGAGGTCCAAAAGGGGAAAATAGAAAGTAAAAGGAGTCAAAGCCCATGACGAGGCACTGTTGCATCCTTATACAAAATTTGTTTGTCAACCCCATTCATAGTGCGGAAAAATGTCATGTAAATCATCTTTGAATTTATGATTATAGGATATTTAAAAAGACCTTAACGCTATATGTATTTTAGTGTCTTCTCATGACTCTGCACCTTTTCCTTCTTTGGATGAAGCATTGGGATACTTTTGGGAACTATTTTTTGCTCTTCCTCATTCAAAATCACTACTTCTGTTTGTACTTGTTGGAAAATTGACAGCTCCTTTATGTTGTTTGCAGAGGCTTCTCAGGTGGATATGTTAAAGAATATATAGAAACTTCAAATCCTGCATTTGCTATTGGAGAATATTGGGATAGTATGGCTTATGAGGGTGGTAATTTGTGTTACAACCAAGGTAACCTCGTATTGTATGTAGATTAAATGTTAGTTTAGTTATGTCTTGTTTGAATGTTTAGGGAGAAAAAAAAAATTCTAGTTTTATCTCAGATACAGTAATTCTCAACCCCCTTAGTTAAATGTTGTACTGCCTACTCTGTCCCTTGTTCTTTTGCTTGTCAGTTCTGCACTTCTGCTTCAGATGATATGTTCCATATTTTTTACATGGACAAGAAATGATTATTTTGCCAAAATTTACTCCAAATATGATATATGTGTTCAAACAAGGCCTCATAAAACCTCCTTTGTTCAGTATCTATTTAATAAAACCCTCATTAATCTCCTTTTTTTATTGTGGCTATTCGAAAACATCATGGTGGAGGTTGAACAGAAAGCCTCAAGACATTCTTACAACCCAAAAAGGGATGAAGATCTGGATCTTGTCTTTGTAAATAATATGGAGCGGATTCTTAAGTGGGACTAGTGAGCAAGATTTCAGCAACCACAGGAGAAACATGGTCTGGACCATGGATGGATAAGCCTACTTGAGTCTTGTGCTAAGTCAAACTTGATCATCTATTAGCAGTCTCTAGAGTTGCTAGGATATTGTTATTCATTGCTGTTTCTGGTTCTTGTATCCCTTGATTGTGCCCTATAGGCAAGTTAGTACACATCCTACCATTTTTAATCCTTGGATTATTGTATACATTCCAGTTTAATCCGAAAAAAGCCTCCTCTGGTTTACTCTTTTCTTTTGCTTGGTCTCTCCAAATATAGATATGAAACATTTATTTTTGCCTTGCCTTGTCATTTTCTTAGCATAGGTTAATGTTACTTGATAATCTAAATTTGCTCACATGCTCAGATGCTCATCGGCAACGGATAGTTAACTGGATCAATGCCACAGGTGGTACTTCATCAGCATTTGACGTCACAACAAAGGTACTCTAACTGCATCTGGGATATCTTTTCTTACTTGGGTATCTCACATGGAAAAATGCTAACTTTTCCCATCCTCGTAACTGTTGGATTATTTTGGTCAATCATCAATCCAAATTATTAATAGCAGCTCCAAAATAGTTGCGAAGTTGTGTGTAGATACATTGAGGCTTGTGATCCAATAATGCTGAATGTAGCCTCCAATGGGTTTTTATTGCGTATGTACATAATTTTGTAATCTACTTGTTTAAATTTAACGCTCCTGCAGGGAATACTCCATTACGCTTTGCATAATCAATATTGGAGGTTGATAGATCCTCAAGGAAAACCAACAGGAGTAATGGGATGGTGGCCCTCACGTGCTGTGACCTTTTTAGAGAACCATGATACAGGATCAACACAGGTTGGTTCTCTCTCTCTCTCTCTCTCTCTCTCGTACATACATAAATTCCTATGGAGCGTAATCAGCACATGTTGTAAGAAGCCTTCTTTTTTCTTTGTTTGTTTTCATGATCCCTACCGCTGAAGGTTTGAAGAGAGATATGCTCACTATAGCCTCAATGTTAATCAATTTTTTCTGAAAGCATCAGTACTTTGAATTTGAATGGTCCCATTTATTTGATTGCATTGGTTGTTTGACTTCTCAAGTTAGCCTTGAGAAGAGGATTAATTTTTCCAATGCTAATCATAACTACCCTCTGATGAGCCATATGGTGGTTAAAAACTTCATATGCTAGAATTGTTCCTTTTCTAAAATAACAGTAGTGATTTGGATTATGGCCCACTCACAAAGTGATTACAAATTTGACTTTTGTTCTATGTCCTGATTATGTTTAGCTGTATTGTAAGCATGATGAGCTGAATATTTGATATTGGAACCTTTTCGTTGACCCTTGACTTATAGGGTTAACTGCTGAACTCCCTTCATCTTCTTCTTTTTTACTTGGTCATGTTAAAGTCAATTGGAAATGCTGATTAAGTTCAGAGAATGTATGAAACAAACTTCTGAGTTCTATGTTTAATTTCAGGGTCATTGGCCATTTCCGCGAGATAAGCTTACACAGGGATATGCATACATTTTAACCCATCCTGGAACGGTAATTTCTGAACTGAGACATTTTCTTTGGTTTTGTTGGTTAGTATGGAAAATTGGATCCAGAAAATATTTCTATCCTTTTCCCTCATACATAAAGCTCAAAATTGAAAGATGATGATGTCTCAATTGGCTGGTGTCTGTCTCAAGTCTCTACAATCATTGTTTTGTCAAACCACCCCCTCCCTTCTTTCAAAAGAGAAAAAAGAAACAGTGTTTAATTTTCGTGAGGCATGAGAAATTTCTTGTTTATTTTTTGCAGCCTGTGATATTCTATGACCATTTCTATGATTTTGGTATCCGAGATGTCATAACCGAGTTAATTGAGGCCCGGAGACGAGCTGGGATCCATTGCAGGAGCTCTGTCAAAATATACCACGCAAACAACGAAGGTTACGTTGCACAGATTGGCGATACACTAGTAATGAAGCTTGGACATTTTGATTGGAATCCCTCGAAGGAAAATCATTTGGATGGGAGCTGGCAAAAGTTTGTTGATAAAGGATCAGATTATCAATTGTGGTTAAGACAATAAACTGATTACTAGTGGATCAAATGCCAAACTCATTTTTTTTTTCAGTGCTTGAATTTGTATCAATACCATTAATTTCTAGTCGATGTAATTTTACAAAGAGGGAGAGAATTGGAAAAACCGTCCTCCCTCCACTCACCATTTTGGTGATGAGTAGATATGTCTGAAAAATGGATCAAATTCAGACCAAACCTAGCTATGGCTAATACAGAATAGCTTGATACTAATAAATTCTGTGATTATCGATATGCATCTGAGTTTTCAAGTTGCTTTGTGTTCTGTTTTTTCTTTAAATATAATAATTATTTTGCGCGAATATGAGCCTCGTAACAATCTTCAGCCAATAACACACATCCATACTTGATATCGACCGCGTCAAGCTCCTAAGGCTAGCCCAAATGGTGAGGGTAGTTGGGGCATGGGGTTCAATCCCTCTTGTAAAATTGTTAGTTCTTCTCATAATTGATGTCATTGACCTGTTCTTGGTGCAAATCATCAGAAGAATAAACCATATTTCCTAATACAGAAGAAGCTCCATAGTAGTTCATTCCCTGCACATTTAGGGTTCAAATCAAGGCATACGCTAGTAAGATATAGAAGCTAGGGTGAGAGCTTTTTTACTTCACAAAAAGTTATTTCATGCCACTAAATATAAGTATCTGGAGATATATTGATGGTGCCAAAACATAGATACATCGATCATATCGAAAATATCGATATTGATTTAAAGATATGATAAATATTATTAATTAAACATGGAAATTTTCAACGTAACTCTGCAAAATATTGAATTAAAGTATAATACACAATTTAGAATCAAAATATTGCAAATTAAATATATATATATAAGTCAAGTTTATGTTGTATTTGGTATAATAAAGTGTGCTGTGCTGGGCAAAATAAATCACAAATTTCTATAAATTTTACACTCAAATGTTACATAACATAGAAAATTTAAAATATATATCATTTACAAAATAACAAATAAATAAATCAATAATCTTATATACAAAAGAATCTCCACCTTAGACCAATACTTACAGAAATATCAGTAAATATCGGTAAAAATATGCGAGTTTAATATCGTATCGATACCCACAGATATATGGATATATTGGAGATATATCAAGTATATTGGAGATATTTTATTCCATGCATGTCACACGCAAATTCTAATTGAAATCAGAATTGATTAAACTCATTTTTGCCAATGAGGTGTAGCTCACTTGGCATTTCTCTTAACTTCAAGTCTTGAGATTCTGGAGTCAAATTCTCATAAAAAAAGGTTTGAAGTGTGTGTTGTTCTCCGTTTCTTTACTAACAACTATCATTTAATCCTAATGATGTATATCTGTTTGAAAAAACAAAAAAAAAAATTTCAATTTTAGCTAATCGAATTTTATATTTATCAAATTATTATAAACTTGTGCATATCCGTAGAAAAGTTCAACACAATAATGTATAAACACAAAAAATTTTAAACAAAATGGAGATGCAGGGTATCGAACCCTGTACCTCTCGCATGCAAAGCGAGCGCTCTACCATTTGAGCTACATCCCCACGAATGAACAAACTTCATAGGAGAGAAATTTAATCATATAATTTTTAATTAAACTCTACAATCCATGATGTCATGCAAAACATTCCCAACATATAAAGTTGAAATTGATGAAATATGGAGACATTACCAGTTACTCACAATCAACAAATAGAAAATTTGAAAACCGATCATTCTTAGAATTTAATTTTAATAACATAACATTATAAACTTAATAAAGTGTGCCGTGCTAGACAGAATAAATTACAAATTTTACACTTAAATGTTAGATAATATAAACAATTTAAAATATATATCATTTACAAAATAACAAATAAATAAATCAATAATCTTATATATAAAAGAATATTCACCTTAGACCAATACTTATAGAAATATCAGTAAATATCGATAAAAATATGCGAGTCTAATATCGTATTGATACCCCGCATATTAGAGATATTTTATTTCATGCATGTCACACGCAAATACTAATTGAAATCAGAACTGATTAAACTCATTTTTGCCAATGAGATGTAGCTCACTTGGCATTTCTCTTAACTTCAAGTTTTGAGGTTCTGGGTTCAAATTCTAATAGAAAAGGTTTGAAGTGTGTGTTGTTCTCCATTTCTCTACTAACAACTATCTTCTAGCCCTAATGATGCATATTGTTCGAAGAAAAAAAAAAAAAAAACTCATTTTTCGCTAATCGAATTTTATATTTGTCAAATTATAAACATGTGTATACCTGTAGAAAAGGAAATGAATGTGAAAATTTCTTCACAAAACACTTAATTAAGTTTTGACCTTCTTCTACTAATTTAGACAAACACAAAAGGTTTTAAACCAAATGGAGATGCAGGGTATCGAACCCTGTACCTCTCGCATGCAAAGCGAGCGCTCTACCATTTGAGCTACATCCCCATTAATAGAAGAGCAATTATTAATGAAGAATAATAAGTTATTCCCATCACTATGCTGATTTGGATACCCCTACCTTTGATCAAGATGACAACCACTTTATACAATTCATTAATATATTAAAAGCTTCCCTTTTCAAAAACCAAAAATAAAGAAATGGAAAAAGCCACTTTTTTTTTTCCCAAACATGTCATGTATATATATATATATATATATATATATATATATATATATAAGGATGATTTGTTTTTCCCAAAGGACTAATTTAGAATAGAATTTATTCCTACTCCTGTTGAAAAGAGAAAAAAGCAAAAGGGAATGTGTTGAAAGTAGGAGCCTTTCGTGAATTCTCCATGTCTTTTCATGCTATTTCTTGTCTTTTATTAGATATCATGTAAAATATATCTAATTTCCGTCATCTACTCCTTAATGATTATAAGTTATTTTTAGGAGAAGATACACAGTTGTGATTTTATATTAATTCATGAATGACTCAAAACAAAGTTTTAATTCAAAATATGCACCAATATGTAACTTTTTTTGGGGGACTATAGGGTGTTCCGAGTTTATTCCCGCTGAGGTTTTGGTCTGAAATTAATGGTCAAGAATATAATGGGCTGGTGGCATAGCGAGCCACATCCATCCAATAATTAGGGTGCTAGCTAATGTTCAAATCCTAAGACCTCTTTGTTTTCTTGAGGTATGATCCTTGACCGTCTGAATTATTTTGACAAGTTAGTTTATTATTATGTATCCTTACTTTTAGAGAAGAGCTATTAATTCAATTCAATTCAATTTCATAAAAGCGCATTCATATCCATTTATTAATGTAGATTCTCCCTAAACCCCGAATCGAGATCCTCGGCTTGGACTTTTTGTACTTGGATTGGGTATTAAGAACATAAAACATCATCCAAATAAGTTATCCATCTCTAACTTAAGATGATATATCACAAATTTAGTTATCCAAATAAACCTAAGTATAGAAAAATTCAAACAGACAATCCAGAATCCTAAAAAAAATATAATAATAATCAGTGGGATTAGCTTCCAAAGTTTTGGACATCATATAGCTAGGTATATATGGAATGATGATTGATGATTTAATTATAGTAAAGTTTTTTTAACATTAGGATATTATGTCAATGCACCTTTTGATAAATCCAAGGAACTTTTTGAATGATTCCCCAATCATTATTTTTTGTTTTTGATTTCCTAAAATTTTGGAACAAGTAAAGCCCACATGTGGAAAAAAGTTGTGACAGCTAGGCTGTTTGAAGGTTACATTTGAAGCAGTATGTTGGAGTTACAACTTACATGTCCAAAATATTTTTGTCCCCAAGTCAATGATAGGGATGACACAACTTGTTCTGAGATTATTAGTGGTGCATGATAAGTAGAAATATGAATGAATGAATGAATTTAAGTGGTTATATATATAAAATACCTTTTTGGATATTGCTGTGAATAGGGATTACTATATCTCATCCTCATAGATAGTATATTATTGGAGGATTTGAATAGCAAAACCCTAATTGAAAATTTAAGTACTCGACGTTCGAGAGTTTAAGAAAATAGTTATTTCATTTACAGTTTGATTTTGTTTGGATTAGCTTTTCCTAAAATTATTTTGAAGCTTAAAATGCTACTTAATCTAAAGAGATGTGATAATAATTACCTCTAAACTGCTTGAAGGGTCACATAATAGGATGGTTAGTTGAAGCTGGGAACTCTAACTTTTATAATAAATCCATAATCATTTCTAGTATGAGAATTTTGATACGTGATTGAAGAGATAGTTTGAATGTAACTCTAAAAAAAATATGTAAAATGATAATTTTCCATAAATAATTTTAAGCAAAACTAAATCAAATAGAGCGCGGGCTTTAGTTAGAAGTTGCATGGAGAAGTTATGCTCAATTCCAAACCCAAATCCTCAAAGATCAAAAGATTAGAGGTTTCTTTTCTTTTTTCATTTTTCTCACAGCACTTTACATGGGTATTACAAGATATTCTGTCATTTAAAAATCTCCCACAAACCAAAATAGAGCAATATTATCTCCAACTAAGCCTAGTTGTTGTGCTTGAGCTCAATGTAATACAACTTTACTGCTCAAGAGTTGCACTTAGGTTGTTATTTATTTATTTTTTTGGGATGTTGGTGGGGGGATGGAGAGAGCTTTAATTGAACCCTAGCTTGGGGGTAAGGGCATTGGAGTATTAAATGAACCCTAGCTCAACCCAACTCAATTTAGACATAACTTGCCTGCCCAAACTTTATATTATTGATCAGTTTTAGAGTATAGTAGCTGTCCTATTTTAATTACTAGCCTAAATTGGAAAAAGTTGAGAATCTCGAATAAAAGTACTTCTTAAATTATTCATTATCTTTAAAATAGTGAAATGATCTAATCAACTAATGCTGATTTAGATCTAAGTCAGTTAAGACTTATGATCGTTGGATCATCTTATGAATGGAGGTTTTTTTAAGTGATGAGATGATCCAATGGCCATAAATGCTTAACTGACTTAGATCAAAGTCAGCATTAGCTGACTAGATCATTACTCCTTTAAAATATATGCAATTACTTTTCAAATGACTAAATTATACAATGTAAAATTGAGCTCGCTACTTTTATTTTTCATAAACAAAAATTAAGAAATTTAAATAATACAAAAAAGAAAATACTAAATATACTATATTTTTTTTAATTTTACAATTTCTATTTTTTTGCATGATATGATATATTATATCAATTGTCACGTCAACTTATAATACTAATATATCATTTGACGTTATATATTATGTTAATTATTATTTACTAGCTTATACTGATAAATTTTATCTATTCTAGTATATATTGTACAGGCCTCACTGTCATGGCAGCTCATGTCGTGCACATGCATGATGTGTTTAAGTACGATACAGACGGCCGTATTATTTGTAAAATGCTAAATATTTCAAAAGTGTATCCAAATGATGTGACAGATGATTCAGTCTTTCTAAATTTTAGCACACTCTCTTTTTGATAATAAATGAAGGGTTAAAATTAATTTGAAATATTAAAAAAAAAAAAAAAAATTAGAATATTTAACATTTCTCTTAGTATTTATATTAATATGATATTATCACATTAACTATACACAATATATTAAAATGGTTAAAAGAGGCGGAGGCGGTGTGTTGGACTGCACTTTGTTCCAAAGCTGACAAACAGGACTTGGGCTCAAACAATTAGAATGGGCCCGGCCCAAATAATCCTAGAGAAAAAGGCGGATATTACACCGCGGTTAACTCCAAGCATTTATCTTATCTTTACTCCATGTGCCAAACATGGCGGCGCGAAAATAAAAACATAAAAAAAGCACTTTAAAAGCCGAAAGTATTTTCTTAAAGCAAAAAATACACAAAAAACAATATGAAAAGAAAGAATACATAAAACAAAACCCACGCGCATTCCAAAGCGCGTAGTATTTTGCGTATTCCCACCCACTTTTCCTCTTCGAGCCGCGGGCAGTGACAAACATCCACTAAAGAGCACGTCCTCCATTAAGTTTAAACCGTTGATTTCTAAATATCTAAATCAAACGGCAAAAGGTATATGGATAACGTACACTCGAGAAGCATGAATGACATTTGTCTTCTCTAGTTTAGCTTGGGAGCTCCGAACCTTAGTCCAAACCTGAGGCTTGTATCGAACCAAGAGTGCAGTGTTTTTAGTTTCGTTGAAAACATTTTTGTCACTGTTTCGATCCCTTTATCTTCGGCCTGGTCTGAAAATCATCTGTTTCTCTCTCATCACCTGGAAAGAGAAAGTATATATACATATATTTATATATAGAGAGAGAAGCATTCGGTGTTGTAGCTCGAACACTGTTTTGTGTAAATTAGAGTGTGTGATCAGCCATTGAAGGACCTTATAAAACAACACCGTAAGTTCGCACACTCTCTTTGAAGAACCCTAATTCTCTTGCTCACTTCACACTCTTAATTCTAACTACTACTCTACTCTTGCTTCGCTCTCTGCTGTTTGTGTTTTGGTCAGCTTCAGCTTCTCCTTTTAGCTCTCATATTTTGGTTTAATTCGCTAATTAGACTTGTAATTGTGTGTTTTTGCTTTAAATTTTCGTGAAATTGGCTTGGAAATGTTGTGTACTTGTAATTGATGCTTTTGCTTTGAAGAATCGTGGTTTTGGTGTTTGTTTGTCTGTTATATGATGGGCTTTTAGGGTTTTTAGGTGGGTCAGTTTGTGTTAGTGGATTGTTACTATGTATGCCCTAAATTTCGTCTTCAAATGAACTATGTTTGATTGTATACATGTTATTTGATGCTTTGAAGCTCACATTGCTTTGAAATTTTCGACATTAACTTACTCTAAATACTGTGAATTAACTGTTTCTTATTGTTCTGTTTGGTTGCCGAGAAATTGTTGAAAAAAAAAAAAGAAAACTTGATTGTACCAATGGGTACTCTAATTTTAACATATCTAAAGATTTCAAATTATCATTTGTTATCTTATGTTTTCTTACCAGTGATAGGAGCATGTGTTAGAAGTATAGTGTACTTTCATGGAATTTTCCCCATAATCCTATTCCCAACTGTTATAGTTCCATCCAAATGACTGCAATTGCTTTAGTTTGTACATTTTTTTTTACCTCTTACTGAACATCAAAACTAGAGCTTTATCATTTTTTTTTTTTTTTTTTTTTTGTTACTATTAATATTTGTTTGGACAGGGTTATTTCCATTTCCTGGGCTGGCATTCAAATTGGAGGTGGGAATTGGCTGTACTTGTTTACAAGCAGTTTGTTCGAAAGGAGAGACAGATTGGGGCTACCTCTTAGTATCTATCTGAAGAATTACATCGTATGGAAATTAGGTATCAGTGATAATGACGTAGGATATTGTCTTTTTCTTCATAGATCCTTCATATTGCTTGTCATGGGTTCTTAATAGACTGCTCTTTTTAGCAAACAGTGGCAATGTTCCTACTTGCTTCTTTATAATTACCCAAGAAAAGTGATCTAGTTGACTTTGTGACGCAAATTATTTTATAGTTGTTTAAAACATTCATTATTTGCTTATGAAAAGACCAGCATCTCTGTTTTTTATTTTTGCAGATTATATGGGACGACATGGCAATGAGTTTTTGTGAGTGCCTTGACCTAAATTATACACTATTAAATGTGAAGGCTGAGTTTCCCAAAAGTCGCTCGAAAAACCAACAGCTAAATTCAAATGGTTTTATGCGTGGAACCAAAATTTCCAGGCGAGAAGCAAATTAGTAGAGTTTTTGGGTGAAGATACAGATTAGTAGAGTTTTTGATCGGAGTAACTTAGTTTCGAGAGGCTTATTTATTATTGAATTGCTGCGGGGGAATGCTTCTGGGGACAGTCCCACTCTGGCAACAAACAGAGAAAGTTTGGAAACTGCAAAAGCTTCTTGTGATCTCAATCTTCTTCGTGGGCAGCAGGAGCGTATGAGGGGCCAACAACCAGGTATGCCACAACCTCACTCGTGGCAGCAGTCTGGGTTTAGTGATGTGCAGTTGTTGCAGCAGCACTTTATGTTCAAGCAGCTGCAAGAATTTCAGAGGCAGCAGCAACTTCAGCAGCTGGGTGATGCGAGACAACAGAATTCCATAAACCAGCTCTCTGCAATTACGAAACAGGTTTCTGGGGGGCCGTGTCCACCCATGATCAATGGAGCACCTATTCATGATACATCACAGATGTTTATGAACAGGGTGCAGCATGTTGTGTCTCCAACTGTGCAAGGAGTTCCTGATGGACTAATGTTTTCTCAAGAGCAAGGTCATGCTTTGCGTTCGATGGATCGGGTTTCTCAACAACTTGATGTATCTTTATATGGTACACCCATTGCTAGTGCAAGAGGTAATTTGAGTCAATATTCTCATTTACAAGGGATATCCAATGATCATGCCAATTTGTTGACCAAGGCTAGTGGTAACCAAACGCAGAAGCCTGTGATGCAGTCATCAGCCTTCAGCAACTCCTTTCTGGGCGAACAGTGTACTGTATCTCCAGACCAGGTCTGCATGACCACTGGAGCTTTCATATCCAAACAGGGATTTCAAGGGAAAAATTTGTTTGGTCAAGTTCCCATTCAGGGTTTGAATAGTGAAAATCTATTGGATAACTTTCAGCATACGCTGCAAAAGAATGCATCAGTGCAGGAATTTAATGGGAGGCAAGAGCGAGCTGGTTGGCCTGGATTCTTGCAAGAAAAAGCAACACAGATTAGCCCTTCTCAGGGTTTGGCAACCCTAGATCCGTTGGAAGAGAAAATATTGTTCAATATGGATGACAACATATGGGATGCTTCTTTTGGCAGGCACACTGAATCGGGCACAGGAAACTTTGGGAATACACTGGAACATACAGATTATTTGAATGCTTTTCCTTCTATTCAGAGTGGGAGCTGGAGTGCTCTTATGCAGTCTGCTGTAGCAGAAGCATCTAGTAGTGATACTGGGCTGCAGGAAGAATGGAGTGGCTTGACTTTTCAGAATATGGAACTGTCAGCTGATAATCAGCCCTCAAACTTCATGGACAGTGGGAAGCAACAAGCTGGCTGTGTTGATAGCAACTTGCAGAGTGCCTCCTCACTGAATTCAAAACCTTTTTCCGTGTTAAGTGATTCCAATATGAGCTCTGGCTTCCCTGGATTTCAGCACTCAGGCATCCAATTTTCATCTGAACAGAGAGAGGGACTGCAACAGGGCTCCTCCCATGAATCCATACAGCCGCCTCCTAAAAATCCTACCAACTGGTTAGATTGTAACTCTCAGCAAAGGCCACCCATTAATGGAAAGCAACAATTTCAACCACTTGTGCATTTGGAAAATGCATGGACCAGTCAGACTTATGAACATTCAGGAGGTGATGCTCATCAGCATAGCACATCCTCATATAACCAACAGCGCAACAAAACAAATGGTAGGAATGTCGATTCTGTATCACCAAGGGGAAATGCTACATTGAATATTCGCAATGATGAGAACACTGTAGACAATTGTTGGGCAGGTGATATTAATGTAGCGATGTACAAGGAAAGGGATCCCAATGGTTGTTTGTGGAAGACTGACACAATTCATGGGCCAAACTTTTTTTCTAATTCAGCTGATGGATTGGCGCAAATGCAATCTCGCACTGATAACATATTTGTCAAAAGAGAAGATTCTCAAATGCGTAACTTTGTCACTGTTCCAAAATCAAGCACTCCTAAGGCTGATCGGGAAACCAGTCAACAAGTCCCAGGTAGTCATCTGGTTGATTGCAGGAAACGTGGTGATGTTTCTGTGGAACACAGGGAAAATGAGAGCATGGGAAATGATCAGCATGAGTTAAATAATGGCCCTCCGGTTTTGGATAACTCTTACAATGGAGTGGGTGAAGCATATGAGAAGCGACAGAACAGCTACCACAGAGAGAACTCTAATGACAGCTATAATTCTATTGCATCCCAGCATAAAATTTCCAGACATGAAGTGAGAGAGAATGTGTGGTCAAATGCAATTGATTCTCAACCTCTGGCTAAAAGTTGCCAAAACTCATCCGGTCAGGTTGGTTTGAAAGCTTCTACTTCTCATAAATATCTCTATCATCCAATGGAAAATTTAGGTGCAAATGTAGAATATTCTGACACTCTAAAACACATTACACCTTCACATGTCCAATGCCAACAGCTCTCTCAAGGATTGAGCAGCTGTGAGCAAGGATATTTCAGGCAGTCCAAGTTAATTACTAATGTTTCTAACAGTACCATGGAATTGGAAAAGCTGAATGGTGGTTTTGTATATTAATTGAGGATCTTCTGATGATTGTATCTTTCCTTTTTCCCCCCCTTAATCAACAATCTTCTTGGTCTTCTATAACAGGAGCATTTCACTGAATTCCAAGGAAACTCAAAAGGATCAGAGGATGTACCTTCTATAGGCAATCTGGGATCTAATATATCTGCTTCATTTGACAAACTGGTTGGCTTTTATGGGCCAAACATTACTGCTCAGACAAGGTAGTTAATTATCAGACAAGGTAGTTAATTATATGAGATTTTGTAATTTTGAAGGTTGAAATCTCGGATTATCATTCGCATACTGATTATCATCTTACTGCATTCCAAAAAAATCGGCATTATTTTTAGTTGCTTCAATGCCTTCTAGACTGCTTTGCATTCTAGTTTGTATAATCTCATGGAATTTTTGACTAAATTTAACCATGGCAGTCAAAATATTCTTGAGCTTCTTCAAAAGGTTGACCATTCAAGGGAAGATAGCTCTGTGACACACTTTGGCTCTGCTGACTGTAATCCATTGTCCAAAGTATCCAAGGCAGAAACTCCTGATGCATATGTTGCTCGACTGTACAATCATTCTTCTGCTTCTCAAGGCTTTGGTTTGAGGTTGGCCCCTCCATCTCAAAGGCTACCTAATTCAAACCCTCATTTTTTGTCTCAGAGTTCCCCACAAACAGTGAGTAATCTAAATTCAAGACATGAGAAGGGTCAGACCTGGTTAGCTCCTCCATCTTCTGTGCAGTCTCTGCCTCCTATGCATGAATCATCTGAAAGAGAACAATGGGATGAGAAATCCGGCATTTCGGGACGAACAGACATTAGAACCTCACGTTTGAATATGCTGGGAATCTCTCCTGTGGAATTTACATCTCCATATTTACGAAGTCAGCTTCATGGGCAACACATATCAAAGGCACCTGTAGCAAGTCAATCTTCTCAGGCAACATTGCCTGGTACAGCTAGCAGACTTCCACCTTTTAACCTCGCTCCCTCTCAAGATACTTCCGGACCAATTTGTGTCAACTCTTTTGGTCAACAGTTCCCCATTATGGAGGCTGTGCCAGTCACTAAGGCTTCTGTTGTGTCAGCCATGTCTCAACAGGGTGGGCTTTCAACAAGACCACACAATGTATGGACAAATATACCAACTCAGCGGCTTTCCTCTGGTGCTGAACCTCACAAAGTCTCCTCCACAAATCCATCAAACAACAGTCTGGAAACTACTTTGTGTGCTTCTCAAGAGCTAAATGATCAAAATTCTCAGAATGGTGGAAATGGATCCTTGGAATTTGGTGCATGTTCTACGAATCAACAAGGCTTTGACTGTGGGGAAGATCAACTAGGGAAAGAGAGGTCCCAGCAGCAAACATCATCTGAGATTCTTCACCCAGCTTCACAGACAGGTGGTTTATCACAAGGACACGGATATGTGGCAAAGCATCTTTCAGATGCCACTGCTACTGCCTCTGGCTCATCGGTGGCTCAATTATACCAGCAAGATATTAATAGAGTGCGGCACGGTGACAACAAAGCCCCAGCTTCTTCCATGAAAGATCTTGAAGCTTTTGGCCATTCTCTGAAGCCATCTCATGTTTTCCATCCAAATTACTCCCTACTGCACCAAGTGCAGGCGAGGAAGAATGTGGAGAGTGATCCAAGTAAGGGGGTTTCGATGCAATATAATGTAGGTGATTGTGATTCGGATGTTAAGCAGGTAACTGCTGCAGTTGGAGAGCAGTCGCTGTACAGACATGACACAAGGGTCAGAAATCCTATGGATAATGGACTGAATGCATCATCACGGCTCAACTCATTCCCATCTGGGGATACCAAAATAATGAGCTTCTTATCAGAGGCAAGAGAAGATAACACTTTAAAAGCTTCATCTCAACTTGATCTTCGAAACATAACTTCTCAGGAGATGGTCACATTTGGTCGAAGTGATTCTAGTCATTCTGGTAGTAGTAATGCGGCATCTGCAAGAACAGACCATTCCCAGATTAGTCTGCAAATGGCAAACTCGTGGTTTAGGCAATATGGGAACTTCAAAAATGGGCAGATACTGCCAATGTATGATGCTAGGACTGCAAAAGCTTCTGCAGAGCGGTTTTCTCTTGGAAAGCCTTCAGAAAAATTTCCCATGCATACTTCTATGGAGCGAGTTGATGCCACTGATACTAGTCAGGTTAACAGTGTTTGGGCAAGTACACCTGCCACCTTGGTAGCAAACGAACACTTCTCAACCCCTTATGTTTTGCCTTCAGTCAAAACTGACCAAAGTTTGGCTGTAATGGGACCAAAGAAGCGTAAAACTGCATCTGAGCTTCTACCATGGCACAAGGAAGTGACACAAGGTTCTCAAAGGCTTCAAAATATCAGGTGTCTGCAATAATTAGCATATTTATTTGAATTACAATTTACATACTCTGCTTAGTAAGCCTGTAGATCCTTTTTCGAAGTCACCATTTTGTTTCCTTATATGCTTGGCGTAATTGCCCAGAAGACAGTTTAAAGGGAAAGAAAATTTGGAAACTTACATTTAATTGTGGTTAAGATTCCAAACTTTCTTTTCTTTTCTACCATTTTCTTGATAATCCAACCATACATTATGGTAAAACTGTTAATTCATTTTATATTGGCTGTCAATATAAGATGAACATTTTCTACTCTCTCTATACCTGCGTCTCCTTTGTTATATGTTTTTTGAAAAAAATTATATTTAATTGTTAATTCCTTTTCTGTTCATTATGTAAATGTTTAAAGTCTATCTACTTTTGCAGCATGGCAGAACTAGAGTGGGCACAAGCCACAAATCGGGTGATTGAGAAGGTGCGCTCTTAGTTGAATGGGTGACATAATGAAATTTAGTTTTCTGTGCTAGATCTATGGGATGAGAAATGGTTCTAATTTCTTTAATTCTGATGGCAGGTGGAAGATGATGCTGAGTTGTTTGAAGATGGGCAACCATTGCTTCGACCAAAGAAACGACTTATCTTGACAACACAGCTTATGCAGCAGTTACTAGGGCCTGCATCAGCCACCATTCTCTCAGCAGATGCCACTTCAGACTATGATAGTGTGGCATACTTTGTTGCTAAAGTGGCAGTAGGGGATGCATGCAGCCTGACCTCTTGCCCAATAAGTGATTACTATGTGCCTCCAGTCT
>JAESVK010001266.1:613208-625631 GCA_017140935.1 Hamamelis virginiana
ATGACCTTGAGCCTGCAGTATTTGCCTTGGCTCCTGAAATCCTACCAATAGGCCCACTTATGGCAAGCAACCGGCTTGGAAGTTCAGCAGGATACTTCTGGTCAGAAGACTCAACTTGTTTGGAATGGCTTGATCAACAACCACCCTGTTCCGTTATATATGTTGCATTTGGCAGCATCACAGTTTTTGATCAGATTCAATTCCGAGAATTGGCTCTGGGGCTTGAACTCTGTAATAAGCCATTCCTGTGGGTAGTGCGGCCAGATATCACTGATGGGACAAACGATGCTTACCCAGAAGGATTTCAAGAGAGAGTAGCCACTCATGGGCGGCTGGTGGTTTGGGCACCTCAGCAGAAGGTTTTGTCTCATCCTTCTGTTGCTTGCTTCATGAGCCATTGTGGTTGGAACTCCACTGTGGAAGGTGTAAGCAATGCAGTCCCTTTCTTGTGCTGGCCTTACTTTGCTGACCAGTTCCTTAATGAAACCTACATTTGTGATATTTGGAAAGTTGGATTGGGATTCGGTCAAGATAAAAACGGAATCATTTCACGAGGAGAAATTAAGAACAAGGTGGAGCAATTGCTTGACGATGAAAGTTATAGAGCAAGGGCTTTGGATCTCAAAGAAAAGGTTACCGGCAGTATCAAAGAAGGCGGTTGCTCTTACAAGAATTTAAAGAATTTCACTGAATGGCTGAAGGCATAGCAAGTTTTCATGTTATATTCAAGCTTTTTCTCTTCTAGCATGAAAGAAATAGAAAGACGAAAGTAAAGGAAATGCACAGAGAACATAAATGATAAATGTAAAAGTCTCCCCAGATATAAATGCTAGCATTTGTTTTTTCAGTGTAATAAGATGCCTAAACTCTCAACCAAGGACTGATATATTATTATATTTGAAGATAACAGCAGATTCCTTGGCCATATTTTAAAGTACGCCCATTTGAACTCCCAAGCCAAATGCTCTACTCTGAGAAACGATCAACCACCATATGGCAATGGCACTAAATTGAAATTCTGTCTCAGATACGCAAAGCGAAAATTCACATCAACCTTAAAGTTCTAGCAATAATAAGGGAAATCTTGGGACATAAATGGCATCCATTAACTCCTTAGTAAACCTAAGCCCTATACTCACAAAACAACCAAAAAACGTGCCATAGACAAAAGTTTCAGGGCTATTTATATCTGAAAATTGCATTGGAATGGATTCCTCTTTCAAGCATTTTTAAGCTTTTCCTTTTTGTTTTTCTTGCTCTTTCAGAGATCCATACAAAGGCTTAATGTTTAGGACTTTAAAGGCCTCATTAATATCTCTCTTTTACGGGCACATGGAGAGGAGAGCAGAGAGGATAGAAAATTAGCAGCCTCTTTACAACTCTAGCCATGCAGGACTTATTACCAGTAGCAGTTCTATCCTCTCCTCCTTATTCTTATCAAATTGTCAGAGACTTTTTTAGGAGTTGAGCATCATATAATAGGATCATCATCAACTATCTCCACTATCAGTAAGTTTATATTTGGAAGAAAAAGTTTTTAAAAGGCCACTGCATCTTTCTCTTTGATGTTGGCACCGCTGGCTTCAAGCACAAGAAGTTCAAGGAATACCTCCACCTCAGCCGTCATCCCCATGGCAGATGCTACCTTTCAACTTTGTCATGGGAGACGACGACAATGTGAAGGATTACTATTGCCTTTTTAGCCTTGCAGAGAGAAAGGTTCTAAGACTAATGAAGACTAAAAGGCTGGCCTTAAACGACCCTTCTAACTGCAAAATGCATCTTTTCCAATCCGTTCACCCAGACCTTGTCTCAATCATCATCCCACTACATTCTATAGAAACACTCCTTTATATAATAATGAGCATACGTCACAAATCGCCTTCTGTAGACGTGAAGACACAGCCTAGACAACCTCAGATGGACCACTACGTCATTATGCTCAACTTCTATGTTTCTACAAGGACCAACAATTTTACACCTTGGGCTATTCTGTATCTATCAAACTTTTGATCTCCGCGATCCTTCTTCTCCAAAATCAACTAACATCTAAGATCCTTTGCCACCTCCTTTTCACAGGACGATGGAGAGATATCAAAAGTGGGTGGGATTTAAGTGTCTGGATAAGAGGTACTTAGTCCATAAAATATCCTATTTATGTCTGAGATTGTAATGGAACTATGTACTCGATTCATCAATTTGTTAATTATGTCCAAGTTTATCATGGAATCATGTAAATTTCTTTATAGGTAATATGTACTCAGTTCATCAATAAGATATCAAAGTTTGTTTTCTCATTCTTGTTTTCTTTAAGGAAAAAAGGAAAAAGAAAATAGCTTCCAAAAATTAAAGACATGCCATTTGATCACCCATTTAAAAAATCAAGTGCGCCAAAGAAGCACCGCAATTTGGTGATTCCAACTACTTCATTTCAATTGGATTCCTTGGATGGCAGAAAACTTCTGAAAACTTCTAATTATCTTATCCAATTTTTTTATGGGTTATATACGCGTAAATCCCTTGCATAAGCATTATGTACCACTAGGTCCAAAAATCTTTTTAACATAACAAATAGACAAAGGATTTTGGAAATTTCAAGAACCACAAGGTATAAAATTGGACCTCTTGTTATAAAGCTTTAAACTCAGGGACTTTTGGATAATTTTCTCAATTTTTTATTTTTTTTTTAAAAGGAAAAAATTGCAAATCAAATGCTTAAAATTAAACTAATCCAATCATGCTGTTTTTCATTAACATTTTCAATTTAATGGGACCTATGAAATTTGGGTCCTGTTATTTTTCTAATGCTGGCATGCGTGATGTTATCCATTATTGTTCTAAAGGAGAAAGGTTTTAGTGCAGAGAAGTCAAGCCCAGATCAACATAAGATGCAATTGTGAAATTCTAAACTCTAAAACAGATCTTAATTATCTTCATGAAAATGACATAAATGATATTATAACAACGATAATGAAGTACAATGATAGAGAAAGCCAATAAATCCAGAAAGAAAGCAACATAACACCGAGGGAAATAAATAAAAATAGCAACAAATCCAAAAATAAAGGACAAATAAAATGAAAGGCTTGCAGAGAAAAAAGAAGAAGAGTAGATTCCCCAACTTTGAGATTCCCAGAAACATCAGAGCACATGAAGACAGTGCCTTGATAATTGGCTCCTCAGCTGTTCCTCCCAAGCTCCTATAAAACTGACATGAACTTCAGTTTGAAAAATACATGTAAATTATCATATGAATCTGCAGAGTAAACAAAAGACTATAAATGGGCAATCCGCACATTTTGGCCATACCATATCCTGCACAAGGCCATGTCATTCCTCTAATGGAGCTCTCCCAATGCTTAGTCAAACATGGCTTCAAAATCACATTTGTAAACACAGAGTTTAATCATAAGCATGTTGTGAAAGCGTTAGCGGGGATGGATATTTTGGGGAATCAAATTCATCTGGTTTCAATCCCAGATGGGTTGGAAACCGAAGATAGGAATGTGCTAGGAAAGTTGACTGAAGCAATGTTGAGAATCATGCCTGGGAAGCTGGAGGAGCTCATTGAAGAGATCAATGGATCAGGCAGCGATAAGATCACTTGTTTAATTGCTGATCAGAGTATAGGGTGGGCCCTGGAAGTTGCAGAGAAGATGGGAATCCGGCGAGCTGCCTTCTGTCCTGCAGCTGCCATACTGTTGATTATGGGATTTAGCATCCCAAAGTTGATTGAAGATGGAATCATTGATAATGATGGTGAGACACTATTACTTTTGATTGTTCTGCAGCAGCAGTATACAATAGAACTGTCATATAAACTTTACTAATTCATGGAACTTAACAATCTGAGAATAATGCCAATTTGGGGTTTGCAAATTCAGATGTCCTGGGAAAAAGTTGTAACTCAGATATTCCATGAAAATATTGTGAATGAATCGGAAAATTTTTAAGAATGAACTTCAGTGGAAAAAAGAGAAGGAAAGGAGGGGAAAAGAAAACTGTGCATGTCCATAAATGAAAAGTAGCATATTTTGTCATTCTAGAATAATAAACAATCCAATACAATTATAAACCATTAGATAATGCATGATAGGCCAGGGTAAATACACTTAACAGAAATATAGTTATAATTAAGGACATCTAATAAGAACAATAAATATATCAATACAGAGAATTATCCCAGTATATCAACCAGAGAACCAAAAAATAAAAATAAAAATAAAAATAAAAACAAGCACAGATGAGAATTAGTTGTTTCACTATAAAAATCAACCCAATGAGATCACAGTAATTATCTGTCTCAAGTTTCCAAATCCAGATAAAATATAGTCAGTAATCCAAACAAATGGTTAGGACATCATGCTATGAGGTTAACATTATTAGTTTTTATATAATTAATATATATGCATGTATGTAAGGAATTAAAAGAACTTCTAAGTAGGAGTTGAAATCTTAGGAAAGAGAGAAAAAGAAAAAAAGATGTTAATAGTAGGATGTACAGTCATTTTTGGTGGAATTATTTCTGCAGGAACTCCAGTTAAAAAACAGATGATTCAGTTGTCCCCAAACATGCCTGCCATGAACACGGCTGACTTTGTGTGGGCCTGCATTGGCAACTTGACCTCGCAGAAAATTATTTTTGAACTTATGGTTAGTAACAACAAAGCTGTGAAGCTAGCAGACTGGCTGATTTGCAACACAATTTATGACCTCGAGCCTGCAGCAATTACCTTGGCTCCTGAGATTATACCTATAGGCCCACTTTTGGCAAGAAACCGGCTCGGGAATTCTGCAGGATACTTCTGGCCAGAGGACTTAACTTGTTTGAAATGGCTCGATCAACAGCCACCCTGCTCAGTCATATATGTTGCATTTGGAAGCTTCACAATTTTTAACCAGACCCAATTCCAGGAATTGGCTATGGGGCTTGAACTCTCAAACAGGTCATTCCTGTGGGTTCTGCGGCCAGATATCACTGGCAGGCAAAATAATGCCTACCCAGATGGATTTCAAGAGAAGGTAGCCACTCGTGCCCAGATGGTGGATTGGGCACCTCAACAGAGGGTTCTGGCTCACCCTTCTGTTGCTTGCTTCTTGAGCCATTGTGGTTGGAACTCTACCATGGAAGGTGTTAGCAATGGGGTCCCTTTCTTGTGCTGGCCTTACTATGCTGACCAGTTTATTAACAAGAACTACATTTGTGATGTTTGGAAAGTTGGCCTCGGGTTCAACAGAGATGAAAGTGGGATCATCACAAGAGACGAAATTAAGAATAAGGTTGAGCAGCTGCTTGGGGATGAAAAATTTAAAGCAAGGGCTTTAGATCTGAAGGAAATGGCTATGAGTAGTGTCAGAGAAGGTGGTTGCTCTTACAAGAATTTTACTAATTTCATTGAATGGATGAAGGCATAGAAAAGTCCTTCGCATTTCTTTAAAAAGAAGAGGAAAAAAGAGAGAATGCATTAAGCAAACACCAATATTAAATCTTGCTTATCAGTTATCACTAATTTTACTGTTTCAAGATGCCTTGGATCTCAAACAAGGATTGAAATTTTTTTTTCTTTTTTGTTGTTGTTGTTGTTGTTGTGACAGCGGCAGATGTCACTGCCATTGTGTCCAACATAACATGTTCACAACTTTTTAAATATTCTATAACATTTAATTATCGGATGCATTAACATCTTATCCAAGCTAAGATTTAATTATGCATTAACATTTAATTATGAAAGGAACTACGGGGAGAAAGTAAAAGATTAACCCCACAAAAAAGAAGAGACAACGTAAGAAATTTAAGCTAAACCTGCTCCACACTCTATACATTACCATGTCATATATTCATATGTTAACAGCAAACCCAAATCATAATTCTACATTGTCTTTATACCATTATATCCATCTGATGCTAAGCATAATTGCTCAACTGTACCAACAAATTACGATATGCTATGCCCTCCTCCCCACCAAGCACCAAACAAATCTCCAGCCAAGCTACATAGACATTTTGCAAACATTTTCCAAGTTCTCATGCTTTTCCTATTACAATTACTCTGTCTCGAACTCTGAAAGCAGATTACAGAAGAGGGTTTACGTTTTCTACTGGTTTGTTTTCCAAACAACATAAAGAACTCAACGCAACTGAACCAATCGGTTCTGCGAGGCCCATTGAGGGGAAGTTTCAGTTTTCTCGAGTGCCCAGTTGTAAGAGATCCAAGGTTTCCTACATTTTCTCAGCAACCAAACGGAGAATAAGGAAAAAAAAAAATGATACATTTCTCAGTGAAGCACAAACGTTCATTATTCTTGCTCTAAGATGTAGATATGGAGAAAGCACGGGATTAGAGCCAGTTCGTGGAAAATAATTAATTTAAAATCATCAAGCTCCAACTTGAAGGCCTACATAGAATCGATCGAAAACAAACTTAGAGTAAACATTCAAATTTTCTCGGGAAATCGGGGATCACCCGAAAACAAATTTTACCGGGTATACTTCGCGCCCATATATATATATATTTTTTTTAAAAAGGAAAAAGAAAAAAATTATTCAAAAGTCCTGAAAAATTTTAATTCGTATATATTATTATATTCCATAAAGTCCATGAGGACGAAGACATTATATTTTTATACTATAAAATCCTTAAGATTTTTGTTGATGTTCCATAAAGCCAAAGTCTTTTCTTTAATAACAAAAAAAGATAAGTTTGCCCTGCCCTGCCCTTATACATCCGCCAACACTTTCTCTTCAGCTCTCAATCCCATAGAGGATGGTACACTAAATTCTTCGGTCACTTAAAAAGAGATGGAGAGACAGTTAGGATGCACGTTCAAATCTCTCTCTTTCTCTCATACACATATTTTTTGCTTGTTTAGATCTATATTTTTCAAGCTCCATTAACGGAGGCGGGTTCAGATTTAGCTTATATTTCTTTTTTGGAATTCAGATCTAGTTGGAGACGTTAGCAATGAAAGTTGCAACACCACTCATTCAAGTTATCGAGATCTGGTTCAAATGTGAGTGTTAATGACAATGATCAATACTAGGGCATCGATCTGCTCTATCCTAGTGCAAAGAGGATTGTGGTGATAGTTGAAGAGAGGGAGGGAGAGAACAAAGTGAGTGCGTGGGTTATTTCGTGTTATTAAAGGACCAATTTATTATTATTATTATTATTATGTAAAAGGACAGAAAGGTGTAAAGCCTACTATTTTGGATCTATTGGTATAAAAATATTATCGATTTGAGCAACAATCATGGTAATCTAACAATCAATTTTTGAAGAATGCAAGGAAAAAAAACAGTGACTATTTTGAAAAACAAAATATCATCATTTTTTTTCACGGTCAATTTTTTTTTTTAATTAATTGTAAGAATCACTGTGACTTTTAGCTGGCCGAAAATACATAAGAGAGGTCTCTAATCCAATATAAATTTTTCAAATTTTATTTTACAACTAGCCATGTGGAAGTCTATTAGCATTTCTATATTTTTGTTATTTCTAAAATCAACTTAGATTGGATTGGTGAACATTGGTGTTGATCCAAGAAGGATAACAGCCGTGATATCCACTTGTGTGTTTCCAACTTCAACAATACTCCAAAAATTAAATTGATAACTGACCTCATAAAGGAATCAAATTTAAAAAAATTTGGAAAAAACCTAGGAATTAATCGCAATATTTTGGGTATTAGATATTAAACAATAATAAATAAAAATAAAATATAGAAAAAAAATATCGCAACTAATTTGGATTAATAAAAAAAAAATTGGATTATACAAGAATATTAATAATTCAAGAATGAGGTTAGCTGACATTTGATAAGTTCAAAAACGCCCATACAATTTAATGAAATTATCATTTTACTATGTTTTTCAATTAAAATGCAATGATTAGAAAACTTTAGAAACTATCACTAACCCATCTCCGATCTACCATAAGTGCTAATCTAATAATTTCCAATGATAAATCTTCCAGTATAAAACTGTAAATATACCAATGTGATCTGATATTTTGTGAACCATCAAAATTTCAACCTTTCATCTAGCATTAGAAAAAAAACCAATTTGGAAGCCAGGAAAATGGAAAAGAATCAGTGCTTCAACTACTTGTTGTAAAACTCCAAAAGTTCCTTTCTTTTTCCTTCCATTTTCCCAGCAACCAAACATACCATGCAAAATACTTAATAAACAAAAAAAGCGAGATCTTTTTTTTTTTTCCACATTAATGACGATGATGAAAAAGTTACTATAATACAGCATTGTCATTCTCACTAGATCCATAAAACTCTACCAATCTCTGCAAAATCACAACTTGAGTTCTCAACAGAACGATGTAATCCGCAGTCTCTTGGAATAGTCTGTCCGCCTTTATCTCCCCAATATTATCATTGTGAGCAGGAATCAGGTTCTTCAGAGCCTGCAACTTGTTCGAAACTCCACAACACTCGCGTCCGCCATTAACGAAGCTTCTTCCAGCTCTGCTCAGACTCGTGTAAGCTCGTCTTTGTGAGCTGCTTCTTCTCCTCCTTCCTCTTCTACTTCTCAGAGAGGTTACGGGAATCTTCGGCCTTGAGCTCATGCTTTCTCTGCGTGTTAGAGAGAGAGAGGGGGAGAGATGTTGGGCGTGTATGTGTTAACAGGGGTATAAGTAACAGCCGGTTTGAATATTGCCACTAGTTTTGAACTTATATACGGAAATGCCATTCCTTTTAGTTTTGTTTTTAAAAAAATGTGACCTTTTTAATTCTTTTAATTATTCGCTGGAAAATATCTTTGAACTGTCAAAATGTAAATTTAATTTCTTTTTAGTATATTCAGAGAAAAATACACAATTTCCTCCAATGTGAGCCATCTGTTGATGTCGGTATCTAGGACCATTAGATGGCGGGTTTTATTAATTATTGGACCACCCGTATATGCCCATATGTGTCCAATGATTGAAGAGAATCCTAAGAAAAATGTAACTAGTCTAATAAAATGTACAACTATAAACTCTATAAACAGATAAAAGTTGTAACCTTTTAAGGTAATTTAGGGTTAGATGTTTCCAATGATTGAAGAGAATCCCAAGAGAAAATGTAGTCGAGTAAAATGTACAGTCATAAACTTTTTAAATTAGTAAAACCTGTAACCTTCTAAGATAATTCAAGGTTTATTGGGTAAAATATACACTTATATTTTTCATGCTCGGAGGGGTTTTATTGTAATTTTAGTCAAAAAAGTTCAGCAACTTCATATCTCAATAAAAAGATTTATTTATTTTGGGTAAATTCAGATAATAAAAAGTTAAAGCTGGAAGAAAGGCACAAGTTGAGAGGCACAATATTATGGGGTGAAGACCAAAGGAAGGAGGTATGAGGAGGGGCCTTGGCAGCAAAAGCCTGCTCATCTGCTACGGCACATGTGAAGTTCGGGACCTTCAAATTCTTCATTCCTTCAATGCCCCCACTTTCATTTCATATTATAAAGCTTTATATCCACATATATATATATATTTTTTTAAATCCTTGATAAAAGAAAAGATAATAATAAAATTGTATTCTCAAATTAATAAAATATTAATTTAATTGAATTTAGCTTAAAATAAATTTATAAATAATTTTTATTCAAGTAATAAATTTAAGTCTTATTTTTAAATTCATTAATTTGTTGAACCCAGTTCAAATTAAGGATTATTATATTCGATGTATTCATTAGCAATACTTTAAATAATCAAATTTAATAAAAAAAAATCTATTTGAATTCATTTATAAAATAAATTATTCATTATTTTATTTTACTTTTAAGCTCATTAATTTAAGAGAACCCAAAAGGAATATGGACATAATAAAATTAATTAATTAAAAATGGTAGTTTAGATATAAGTGGATACCCAGAGGGCAATAGGGTCAATGAATTGAAAAGGGAAGGTTGTAATGACTAGTTGTATTGGGGGTGTGGCTTCCCCTAAAGGGTGCATGTGAATGTGGTATGGTCCAGCAAAGGCCTAATTGGAAGAGAGAGAAAGAGGAGAGAGAAAGAGAAAGCACATGGGGGAGCACATGAGGAAGGTTGTAGGGTTTGAGAGAGAGAGGGGGATGGCATGTGACAAAGGTGAGACAGTGAAGCAGCATGAAATGTCCAGCATGTTCTGCACATTCCCTGCATGCTTAACTCATCAACTTGCACACAGCTCTATTTCCCGCTACTTCCCGGCACCTTACAAAATTAAATATTTAAATTTAATTGAACCACATTTTTTTGAAATAATATCACAATTTATTATTTTCTTTAATATTATAATGTTCAATTACTTGATATGCTCCACATGTTTAGACTTGGTTTTCAAGTTAACTCAATCCGGCATGTGTGCCACGTGTGACAATTGCACGTGATTATATTCCTCATAGTAATGTCTGTTCGAGTATGGACAATTCTATTCGTCTTTTCTTTTTGTCCTCCCTCATACATTTGACGAATTTGGAATAGTTATTTTGATAAATCGACCTTTGCGTTTGATACTCCACTTATATGTATCATAAATGCAAAAAATCACATTGATCCAATAGTCGGATTTTCAAAAATAGATTACGTCAGTTTTTTACAATTTTTTCATTACTATTTACTATTTTTTTCAAAATTACAAAAATCGACCGTTGGATCAATGTGATTCTTCACATTCATGATAAGTATAAGTGGAATATCAAGTCAAATAGTTGGTTTCTCGAAATACCTATTCCAGGTTGGTCAAATGCACTGGGAAGGACGAAGAGGGAGAACAAAAAGGAAGGACAAATGGAATTTTCCTTCCAGTAATAATTAACTATAGTTATTATTACTATAGTTAATTCTTTTAAGAAACTTCTCACTCTTGGGGGAAGGAAACAAATAATCCTGCTCTTTAAATTAAGTTAAGGGGCATTTTAGGTTTGTTGATGACAAAAATTTGCCAGCTACCAATGAGTCTTAGAACATTCGTGTAATGTTTGCCAAAGAGTCTTTGATGGTCAAGTTAGTTATTGGTTTTTAGTACGTTGTGGAAATAGAGAAATGAACCAAATTAAACATAGTATATACATATACACACGAGCGCGCGTAAACCCGCACAATGCGCGGGATTTATCAATAAAATTTTTCTTAATTAATTATAAATATATAAAATATATTTTGATCATAATTATATTTATAGGGTTAAAGTATATACTTTTAATACATAAGAATGATTTTAAAAAAATAAAAATAAAGAAATTGAAGAAAATTAATTTAGATGTATTATTAAAAAAATAAAAATGTTAAAATAACACAAAGAAAGTAAAAAAAGTATACTGGAATTAATTTTTTAAATAAAAAATGAAAAAAATTTAAGAAGAGATAAGGGAAAGTAGATGGGACCGATAATCAATAAAAAAGAAAAAAAAATAATTATAGAAAGAGAAACGAAACTTAAATGGAACCCACACCAATAAAGAATCTTGAAAATCTAAATTTTAATTAATTAATTGGACTAATGATATAATTCCATATCACTTTGAAGTAGGGCCAAAACCAATAAAAATAAAAAAGAAGAGAAAATTAAGTAGAGAATAGAATAAATGAGCTGAGGGAAAGAATTCTTTTTGGTTTATATATATATATATATATACTCTAAAGGTTTTTGGTTTACCTCTTTTTGGATGGGTCTTTGGTCGGTTGGGTTGTCAGAAGGTTTTTGGTTTACCTCTTTTTGGATGGGTCTTTGGTCGGTTGGGTTGTCAGGTGATGCCAGCTCTGCTCATTTAGGACCTCACCCATGATTAGCTAGTCTCATATGGCTACACTTTGCTTAATTAAGATTTTTCCCCTTTTCACGGTTTTTCATTTTCACTTTCGATAATTGATTTTTCATTGATTGGTTTGACCCAATTGAGCTTTACAAAGAATGGCCAAACTCATAATTTAGTGATAAAGGTATTTTTTAAAAACAACCTTTTTTTTTTCAGTAAACAAAATATATTTTCTTTAATCAATCATTTCCAATGTGTTCGTTCATATCCTTAAATCTATTTTTTTTTTTTTTTAACCAATCAAATTCTCATGATCAAATCTATTCGATCTTCGATCTACATAATAACTGTTCTCAAGATTCAAACTTGCATATTAAATCCGTGTGAATTCACCCTCGTGAGTCGACAAGCATGATACAGAAATTTGAGCTCAAGTCTAATAGATTATTGTCTCATGCTTTGATTTTAGGTCTTATTTTCACACTTGTAGGTCACAAATGGAATGAACATAGCAAGGGACAGAGGAAAAAACAAACAAATGAGTAAATGTAAATGTATGGAGATCTAGAATATAATGATATCCGTCCAATATATATGGAAATGAATCTACCAAATGGAAGCTTTCAAATCTTTTTATAATTTGAATTAATAAGATAAAATGGAAAGAATTAAAAAAGGAAAATA
>JAESVK010001266.1:626215-648580 GCA_017140935.1 Hamamelis virginiana
GGACGAAAAACTATTCATGATGAGCACAATGTTTTTCTTTTCCCCAAATAAGTTGTGATGGAGAACTATTTCCTCACATATTTCTTTAAAGTTATGTTCAGATCATGTCTTTACAGATGAAAATTTTCATATTAGAAGTGATTGTGGCAAAAGTTGGAACCCTCTAACTTTTGCCACGTACACAATCACTATTTCGTTCTAATGAGCTAGAACAAAAAATTGAATAAAATTTTATTGAAGTCCCAATTTTGTCCGACAATGTGAACGTGATCATTGGATCAGCATAGCCAGTATCGCTAGACAAGAGTAAGTTGGGGCATTTTATAAGAAAGAGAGTAGACTGTAGAGAGATAAGGCTGGTACAGATAAGGGAAAAAATGCTCATTAAAAAAATTGATGGACTTTATAGATCCATTAAAAGTTTAAAAGTAGGAACTTTATGGGTTAAAAACTTTTGTGGAAATGCGGAGAGAGAGAGAGAGAGAGAGGAACAATTCATGAAGGATCCGGATTCCGGCACTCACTGCGTTCCTCCCTCTCTACCTCTTTCAGCAAGCTGATTGGAGAGATGGAGGAATGGAGTCATGTGGTGAAATGCGAACCATGGGAACATGGTTATGTGAAACGTTGTGCTCTTGGGTTCCGCCATTTTGCACTTGTGAGCTACTTTTTTCTGGTTTGGTTTAAGGTTTGTGTATGGAGATTTTTTTTTGTTTGGTTCAAGGTTTGTGTATGTGAACCATGGAAACATGATTTTTTCTTGGGATTTATACCAATAGGACCCTGATATAAGATAACTTTACCCAAAAGTCCTGAATTAAATATAGTAATTAAAATGATTCAAATATTTATTTTAAAAGACGATTTTGCCCCTAATTAAGAATCCGAAATTTAAAAAATTATCAAATATGGATTTATTCCATATTTAGTGGTTATCTAAATTCCTAAAATCTCGCCGCCAATTCATCAATTTTGAAATTTCAAATTTTGATTTTGCTATCTATACAAGATTTTCATATAGCAAAATCTTTTTTTGAAAAAGAAAGTAAATAAACGTTTATAGCTTCAATTATATAAATAAATAAACATGAATATAAATATACAAAAAAACTTAGAGACAAATTTCATGTATACATTTAACAGATTCTGGAGATACATGCATATACATGTATAAATGCTGTATACATTTATATTTGATGTATACATGATTACTTAATATACAAAAACCGTGTATACGTTGTGTGGTCTGTTTAAACGATATAATTGAACCTTAATGTATACATGACGGTATATATGTATAAATGTATACATGACGGTATACAAGTATTTAGATATACATGACGATATCAATACACACACATACACATACAATACATACATGTATGCATTTATATATAAACCGAAAATGAGTCAAAATTCTTAAAATTCATTCAACAATTAATAAATGAGAAAGGTCGAGTCATTCCCTATCAAACCTGCACCTTTATAAGTAAGCCTCAATCGATCATAAATGGTCTGCCCACCCCAACTAGCGATCCATAGTATATCTCGTGATGATTCATGCATAGAGGCTGAGGCTCAACTATGGCAACAAACATAGTATATCTCGTAAAGCTCTTACGGCCTTACGAGGTGGAGATACCTAGCTAGGATTGAATTCCTGTGGATTGGTAGCTCTTTCAAGAGCTTCCTTGCTCGTGTGTAATCTAAGATTGGTTAGAGGGTCTTAGCCTTCATCTTCTTAAGGTTACCTAGTTTCTCCATGTATACAGAGAATCCTATCTTTAGAATTCAAATTCAAAAAACTTTCCAATAATATTGGATTGTAATTACAATCTTTATAAGATTAGTCAACTTTATCTCTAAATGCAAGCTGGTAGTTAAATATATGGAAATGGTATATTTGACAATCAATCATTATTAATTAAATTTAATTTTAATCCAGAGGGACCTAACGGTATAGCATCTTATGCTTCGGACTTCTTCATAAATAAGATTGTATTTAGGGTCCTTTTGATCATTTTCCCTTTTTTCTTCACAATCAACCTCCAACGTCGGACAGAAACTGCTACTGCTACGCTACATCATGGTACAGTTCTTCTTCTTCTTCCACAAGTAGCAATCGCAGTAAATTACAATAAAAATCACAGTAAAATAGTTTGATTCCAGCAAATCATAATAAAAATCACAGCTTCAATGCTACAGATGAGTAATAGATGAGAGAGAGAGAGAGAGAGAGGGAGAGAGATGCCTTCTTGGCTAGTTTTAGAATGGAGAGAGAAGAATTTTTTTTTTTTTTTTTTCAAAATATGCAAGCAGTGAAAATACCACATAAGAAATCATAGTGAAAATGAATTTTTGGGTTTCTGTATTGATACAACTGTTCCACACATTTTCGACTTAATTTGATCTTTGAAATCTATTTCAACGATCGGTGATTATTATTATTATTTGAGTTTTCAAAGCATTTTGAGTGTTTTCACTGTCCTTTTTTTTCTTTTTTGTTTTTCAAAGCATTTTGAGTATTTTTATTGTCCCTCTTTTAGTATTTTCATTGTCCTCTCTCTCTCTTTTTTAGAGTTTTCAAGTCATTTTGAGTGTTTTCACTGTTTATTTTTTTAATGTTTTCATTGTTTCTTTTTTTTTCTTTTTTTTTTTAGTTTTCAAAGTATTTGAGTGTTTTTGAGAGTCTTCACTGCCATTTTGGGTGTTTTCATTGTTTACATTTTATTTAAACATAAGGTTTGAAGGAGACTATTAGAGCAAGCACCAAAAATCCTAGGAGCTAAGGTTTGAATGAAACTATCAGAGCAGGCTCCAAAAATCCCAACAAAATACACAATTTTATTTAAACATACATAAATATTATTTGAACTGAGCAAACAATGGAGAGGGAAATTAAAAAAGCAAACATTGAGAGACAGAAGAGAAGAAAACAACATCAAACACAACCTTTCACTGTTCATAATAGTTTTGGCAAATGCTATTGCCTGTATTAAACAACAACTCTGTTTTTAAAATATATATATATATATATATCTTATTATATATATATATATATATATATATATATCTTATTATATATAGAGCAGTTGTGCTGATGTGGCGGCCTAGAATTACTTCCCTCCCTCATACTCTTCTCTGCTTGATTCACTCCATTCCTTCATTTCTATTGGTTCAAACCACACCCATTATCTTTAATTCCCACCAGATGCACAACAATTTATGAAAAACCCTTCACATTCCAATTATACGCTCTCCCAGATGCACAACAACCTATACTCTCTCTCTTTTCCTCACTGTTATTAACTCAGCTAGCTATACTCTCCTAGCGCCACTCTCAACGCCCAACCGTTCATCTCCTCGGCTCTCTTTCTCTTTAACTCAACTATACACTCTCCCAGCGCCACTTTCAATCATCTTCTCCCTCTCCTTCTCTTCTTCTTTTTTCTTTCCATGCATCACCTAAGCCTCTGCATATCTGTAAGTGGATCACTTTCTAGCTCACTGTGAGAATAACCTATAACCATAGTTAGAACTCACCTTGAACTAGCAGCACGGCAGGAGACTAGCGGCACCTGAGACTCTCATTCGTTCGCCTAGTGGCACTCGAGACTCTCATTCGTTCGCCTACCAGGTTCTGAAAAAATTCATTCACAGAAGAATTACATTGCCTTTATTTAAGAACATTTGATTAGAATATTCTTCATTGATTTCAGTTTCTTCTTCCTTTATTTAAGCAAGTCTTTCTCCTCTTCCTTAAGCAGATAAGGATTATGCCCACCGGGCAATACTTGACTTAGCTTCCTTAGCAGCCGGTAAATCCCCAGGGTAAACAATAGTCTCCCTGCATGTTCAGGTTTTTTTTTTTTTTTTTTTTTCTTTTCTTTCTCTGATAATATTATTTAAAGAAGTCACCAGTTATGCTTGATCAGACTATTTGCTGTACATGAGAGTGTGAGTTTTCTTGCTCTTAAGATGCGCTCTGTTATATTTAATATATACTTTTCTTGCTTTTGAAGGTGAAGTTGAAATGCAATCCATTCTTTTAAAACCAAGAAAACTACTTTCAAAATGTGTTAATACCAAGGCTTATACCTACCAGATCATTAGTTGGGGTGGCATTTTGCATGTCTGAACCTTATGTTGCTCAGTAGCTATTTTCCTAATTTTTTTTCTGATTTTGCTTTGTTGCTCTAATTTTTTATGAGAAAAATCCATATTTTGATGGGCGTTGGTATTTTTATTTTTTATTTTTTATTTTTTATTTTCTGATTTTACTTAATTGCCCTATTTTTTATGAGAAGTATCCATATTTCACTTGACTTTGGTTTTCAGTTGCAACAGTCAGCTTTGCCTTCTTTAACTGCTCCACTTTGGTGCCCAACATTGGTTTTGTGTTGCAATTTTCGGCCACTATAGAGGTAAGTTATGTTGCTCAATGTTCTCCACTTTTTTTTTTCTCTGATTTTACTTAGTTGCCCTGTTTTTTTATGAGAAGAATCCATATTTAACTTGACTAATTTGGTTTTGGGTTGTAAATTCCGGCCACCGGCCATAAAGGTAAGCAATCACAAACCTATTTGCAAATGACTAACTAATCACCACACTAACCAACCTGCAAATGTCAATGAAGTAAACAAAATCGAATAACATGGGGGAATAAAAAGAAAAGAAAAAGGAACTCAAAAACTAGAGGAAAAGAAAAAATGAAAATGAAAATTAATTGTATTTTAATAATTATTGTTTTTGTGCTACAATTATATACAAATACTTCTCATATTCTAGAGGAATTATAGTAATTATCTTCAACATGTGTAATCTCTTGCTGTAAGTTTCCGATTATGGGCATGCTATTCATGGCCATAATCAACGACATTCTCATTTGCTGTTGTTTGTAATTTTCACATTCATTGGATATGATTGCCATATTCAAATAGTCCAAGCCATTCAAGAAGAAGAAGATTCGGACTATTAATTTTCATTTTTGATTGTCTAATAATTTGCATTGTCAATCCAAATTTGGAACAAAACACATAATTTGCACTTTTTCAGCAACTCTACCATGGGTGCCGGTCATCTAATTTCTTTTCAGATTAGCTCTCTAGCTTTCATAATATTCCTCTAGGCCTACAGGTGGGCTTGTGGCTGTAGCTTGAAAGAAATTAAAGGACTGGATGAATTTCCCACAAATTAACCCATCCATAATTTTTTGTGGTTGGTTAGAATGCTTCTTGTGACTTTGACTGTGCAATGTGTATTGCATCAGTGGAGTTCTTGATTTTCAGCCATTGATTTGCAGGTTGGAGCTTTAACGTGATAAGCACACCAAGTATTCAAGTTTCTAACCAAAGGTCTCCAACAACTTGGTTTGTCCTTTTGCGTATTGGATGCCAAGTATCTCTCTCGATCTGTATATATAGATACACACGCACTACACAGTTTAATATGTCATTTTTATGTGGACGATGTTGTTATTCTGCAATTAATATTCACTTTGCTACTGGATCCTTCACTCAATTGCTTTATAGGGAGAGTCTACTTGAAAATTAGTGTTTTGCCAAGGATCACTTTAAGCATTGCTTTGAAATGAGGCTTAAGTGGGTCTCTCTTTTTCAGGTGATTCTTGCCCCTGTGGATGATCTTATTGTAGTAGCCCTATGATACAAAACCCAATCAATAGGTAATAGCTTTCCTTGAAGACCTTAATTTGTTGAATCTCATCAATTCGGCTACTTGTTATAGAGGATTCCAAATAGTTCCTTCAATGATACTATGCATTGTGAGCCATCAATCTTCATTTGAATTTTTTACATCTGACATTCATAACCTCAAATTATGTTATTAGAAAAAAAAATGTATGATAGACAACTCTCTCTCTTTTTCTCTCTCTCTCCTTAAAATGTGACACTCATTTGAATAATAAATTGGGATAACAATGGTTTGCTTCTCACCTTTTGTAAATTAAGTAATGGAGCTTCCTAAATTCAGGTGAACTCTTGGGTTCTTTCTACGTAGATATTTACACTAACTTCATTTGTTACGTTACTTTGATTTTGTTAACTTTTATAGACACCGTAAATCTCTAAACTCATTTGAACAAGCAAAGACACCTTAAACTCGTATCTAACAATACAATTTTGTATTCTTTAATGATTAAATTACAATTCTCATCATGAGACTCCTCCATAAACTATTTAAAACATAAATATGAAAATTATAAAAATGATGTAAGGCACATTAATTGGAAGTATATACGTATTAATATAAATAAGAAAGAAGAATTAGGGAGACACATTCATATAAAATAGGACGAGTACAGTTGATAATGTGATGAAATTTTGCTCAAAATTTACAGAAACTCCTTAAACAAAAGGGATGAAGAAAGCTTATTAATTGGGCTTATTAATTGGAAAAGATAATAAACAAAATAGAAAGAGAGACATCTTATGCGTAGATCGATGTGATTCCGCTCGCATTTGAACATTGAATATGATGAAGAACAAACACATCACCACTTTATAACATAATATTTAAATGCCTTGGAGGATCTACCCAATATTTACAGCGCAATTTGATGACAAAGAAATAGCTATAAATTTATAGCATGTATTTTGCTTTTGGCCTTTAATCCTTTATGGTTTCTTCTTTCTAACTTTTCTAACATGTATTTGTTTTTAAAAAAATTTATAACAAGTATCTTGAATCATTTTATGTAAATTTATTATTTATATATATAAATATATTTATATATAAATGTTGGCGGGTGACGGGTTTTGAGCGGGTTTTGGTATTGACACCCACCAACCAACCCCACCCATAGAATTTCTATCTTATCCACCCGACCCCACCCGCCTTGAAATATGTAACCGCGGATTGCGGGTTGGTTCGGATGGGGTTGGGCGGGTACGGCTGGTCGGGCGGGTTTTTGCACACCCCTAATTGGCACTGCTGAATCTTGAAAAAAAAAAAAAAAAGCATATCTCATGCCATTAAGAAGCTCAATATGGTCGTCTTGGGATAAGGAAAAAATATATATATCTCATACATATAGAGTAATTTTCTTATGGGGACTTGGCTTTTTAGTTAATATAAGATGGAATTTTGGAAAATCTACCGTTAGATTAGATATTATTCCAATGTATGTCATGTATGTCAAAAATCACAGTAATCTCATTGTCAATCTCTAAATTACAAACTATGAAAAACTATGACTGTTAGATTCAATCATAGTTTTTCAGTCTATATTTTAGCGCATCATGCTTCAACCAAGTCACTCACTAGTTGATAGGATGTGCATGGACACTGTGACATCATTAATCTTTTTTTTTTTTTTTTTTGATTGTGTGTATGTGCTGAAATATATTATGTGCTGACATCATTTATAAGTAAATAATAGATCAAGCGGTTATATCATAGAGCATGTCTCAGGAAAATAAGGAGATTGAATGAATGTCAGATGGAGTCAGTATGATAACATTCAGAGCAAAAGCATAAGTAGCTCCCCTTTATTGACTTTTGCTTATTGTTTTCTTTATCTTCCCAAAAAATTAATTTGAAAATTAAGCTAAGCCTTAATCACTTTCTTCTCTCAGATCGACTTCTAATGAGATAATTACTTTTGTTAAAATTAAAGTCTATTTAAATAAAATTTTCAATCAAACAAGCTTCAATAATTTAACTAGAAGAACTTTAATTAATGAAAACGACAATTAACGGTATAAATTAACTAAACATATCCACATACGCATGAATATATACAAGTCCAAATTAAGAATGAATATGATTCAAATAGGCCACCCATGAAAAGGATATGAAGAAATTCCAAATCATAGGGTGTCAAAATGGGCGGATCGGGCTCATTAAGGAAATGAGCTATCGAATCGAATTGGGCTGGCCCATTGAACTATCGGACCGGATCTGGCCAGTCCAAAAAGAGGAAAAGGCATGTCTAATCCGGTCCATTAGACTGGTCTACTAAGGTAACAGGTCGGGCTGGGCCGGATCGTGCTAACAGTCTAATGGATCGGGCTAATGTTTTTTTTTTTAATTATTTATAAAAAGGGCTAATGGATTGAGTAAATAGATTTTTTCAATTTTAACGGGCTAATGGATCGGGCCAAATGGGCTAATGGACGGGCTAATGGGTGGATTGGATCAGATTGGGCTAGCGAATCAATTCGGACCGCTTATTAGACTCGAATAGGGCCGACCCATTGGACAAAGAACCTTAGCCAAGTCCAATCCATTTATTATGGATTAGATTAGCATAGTCCAGTAGTTATCGGACTGATCAACGGATCAAATGGGCGGCCTATCCATTTTGATACTACTACCAAACCATATATGCATAAGACTAAATAAATAAATAAAAAAGAAAAAAAAGAAATTAATATAAAGCTATGTAAGGACCAGAGGAAGGATATAAAATATAGTAGATTAATTAAAGAAATAATCTGGATTTGAATTTGGTTGATAAAACGTGTTTTTTTTTTTTTTTTATTTTTTTAAAGCAACACTCGGCTTCACTCAAAAATATATTATTAAATAATTCCTAACAAATCGCTTTTCAAGATATAATATAGTAAAAATTTATAAATAGTAATTGTGATGAATTTCTATAGAATTTTTATGAAATTGTTATAGAGTCCCAATCTAGTAAGAAAATGCTGACTTCCGCGAAAGTTAGCATGAAACTCATAGGTAATTGTGGGATCCATATTTTTTAAATATCAACCGTTGGATCACTATAATTTTTGGCATGACTGACATACATATGAATAGTATCTAATTCAACGATCAATTTTTCAAAATATACATCCCACAATCACCTGTGAGCTTCATACTGACTTTCACAAAAGTCAGCATGTGTTGATAGAATCATTTTTGTATATGTATATATAAAATTATGAATAAAAAAAACAAATTTATGTAGATTTGATTACCCTAAACCCATGCATGCCACACGCGAGTATTAATTCATGCACCATGCGTCGACCAAGTTGATTGCTCGCTACTTGATAGGATTCATGGGTAATGTATTTTAAAAGTCATTAATAAATTGAGAAAAAGCGGGAGGAAAATGGGGTGGGTACATGGCTTGAATGGTCTGGGTAGGGAGACGTTATGTTTATGAAAATATTTAATCTTCACTGCAGCAGTTAATTTCCGTACCTCTAATCCAATAAAATGCCTTGTAGTTGGAGAGTGTACGTTGTAATGGAATGAATGACGATGCCAGATATCCGTGGCAATGAGCTAGCTATGGATTGCCATCCGTTGCTCAAATTTAGTAGCTACTATTTATTTATTTATTTATCTTTATTTTTTTTTGGCATGGATTAAGCTAGATTTACATGGCAACTTACTCTAAGTCATTCTTCTTCAAGAACATGTACTATTATGAAAAAGATAAAATCTATTTGAAAGAATGACTAATTAAACCACTCAAAGCAAGGTTCATTAAGCATTTGGGCTCATGTTTGGCTTTTAAGGCTCAAAAGACCATTTTAAGCTCGGATTAGGATTTCAACCGAATATGACCAGAATTCGATCTTTTTATCAGAAAAAAACCTTCAAAAGTACTAAAACACTTTTTTAAATGTTTCTTAAAACTTGTTTCGAGAAGTGGAAATGATCTCGAGAGCGATTGGTTAGTGGATTTCAAAACCCTAAATGGCCTTTACAGGCCCAAAACAGCTAATCGGTCAGCTTTTTCCTAAAAACTTCAACTAAAGTCAATACATTTTCACTTCAAACACTTCTCAAAATATAGATAATCAAATCACGATCGTTTTGGTTCTTGAATCGTCGAATTTGGACTTAAAACGGACCCGAAAAGCCAATAAAAGCTTAAACTGGATCGAAATGGGCTGAGATAGGCCTATATAGGGCAAATTTGCACTGGGGGCTCGATGACCGTCCCCCTAGGGACAGCCAACCGTCCATGGTGGACGGCCAACAGTCCTAGGGTGGATGGTCATCCGAGCCATTGGTCTATTTTGCCTGATTTTCGAGATTTGAGAGTTTTGAGCATTTGAGACTCTCTCACAACTGATTTTTGAGATTTACATAAAAAAGATAAAATCTATTTGAAAGAAGGACTAAACCACTCAAAGCATGACACATCATGGTGGTTTTTAAATTCGGGTTAAAGTTTCTGGTTGTATAGTATTTTTGCATATATATATATATATACACAGTCCACTCCTCATTGGGATAGTTGGGACATGTATTTTGAAAAATTTACTTTGCCTATAAATACAAGGCTTTCATTCATTACAAAAAAATCTTCAACCGTTCATAGCATTAAAGCTCTGCCAAATCCCAGACCTTCAAGTTCTCGACATCCTTCAATATTGAAGAAGACTTATCAAGCACGACACACAAGTGCCTAGTTTTCATCATTTGAAGTCCAAGCCAAAGAGAAATATGTGAAGACCAATTTATTGATTAAAGCTCTCTACTCCTTCACAAATCAACAAGGCTGAGAGATTTTTAATCTCGATTAATTCAAGAACAAGCTACTACCGCCCTTGGATCAAGATCACATCGGAGATTGAATCAGCTAGAGGATCACCATATTCTTTCATAAAAGAGTATATATATACAGATGATTGTACCCATTTTTACATAAATTAATAAATTGAAAATTTATGCACTTTTCTTGTTTGTTTGATTGCAGGACACGAAATTTGTGTGCACAGTGTTATTTTTAAATTTAGTAATGTTATATGTCCCAAAAAGACATCCCAAATGAATCATAACATTTTATTTATTATAGAGAGAGAATTCACTAAAAAAGAAAAGGGTTATATCATGTGGGAGAAACTTTTGGGACATATTTTTTTGGGATATAAAGCATTTTTTTCCCCCCAAATTATATGGTAAAAAGGTAAAAATAAACCAAATTTGAAAAGGATAAAGTATAATTTTCCGTTTGATTTATATTTTTATTTGATTAACTCATGCAAAGTATCTCATTTTATGATCTATTTTAACCACCTTTTATTTTTCACCCTAATGTGTTCTCGCGTGAAGAAACAATTTCCAAATATAGAAAATCAAATCTAAAATAAATTTATAGTTTTATACACATGAAGTGCAGGAAACAAACAGAACCCATCTTTATTTAACAAATTATTGATGACGTTTCATAGATGCTATTTCAATCAGAATATTGTAGAGAGTTAATTTCCTTAATTATATTCCTCAATAGATTTGTCTTTACGGAGTTGGATTAGACCGGCCGAATGGGTTGCTGAGTCATTTCTGTGCTTTTTGATTGGAGTGACATTTTTCCCATTAATTTCACTTATAATTATCTTAATTATTTAAATTTGTAATTCTAATTTCACAAACTCCTTCCGTCACAATAATTAAGGTACCAAGATTTGATCAGGAATTTTTTTACTCTTCCCAATTTCAATTGATTCAGGAATTTTATCACAACGTACAGTTATTCAAACGATGGATGGATCCTCAAGAGCACAATTTTATCACTCTTCCCAAGTACAAATATACCAACCAACATAGTGATTATTACTGAAATAAGCAATCTTACATAAAAATACATATTTACTGTTTGAACTGACCAACAAGCGGGAGAGATAAAAGCAATTAACAGCACTGAGAGAGAGAGAGAGGGAGAGGGGTGGAGGAAACCTAACATGAACAATAACTTTCAAGATCACAGAGTTTTTACAGATGCAATAGTCTGTAGTAGAGTAAGTAAGAGGAGCGTAGCGGCAGCAATTGTTGAGACAGTTGCCCATGGACTGTTGAAATAATCGCGCATTAATTTTGCCCTCATTTTGTTCCAAGTTTTTCCACAATGCTTAATCACCTTCATACGCTCCTTAGAACAATAGGAATTGCGGGAAGAAACGGTGACCCCATCACCGAGCTTGTTGAAGAGACAGGATACCTCCGTATCATCACCCAAATAGTTCTGGATAATTCCTTTATGACGAAGCAATTTCACATCTTTTTCCGAATTGATGAGTTGATCCATGAAATCCATAAAATCAGTGAAATATTTAGGGACTTCCTTAGACTGTTGCTCAAAAGCAATTAGATTTCGAAAGAAGGTGTCTGTTAAATCGTCTACGCGAAAACAAGGGAGTTCCATTAACCCATCTTCGAACCTTGTATCAAATAAGTTGGCATTAACCTTTTTGAATTTGACTCCGGCCTCTTGAAGCTCTACCGCACTATGCATTTGATTTAGAATGTCGTCCCTGGTGTCTATTTGTGATCTTATTAGCATTAGTAAAGGTTTAGAAAGAAAGTGCACGGGACACAGTACGAAATCCTTGATTCTGTTTTTGATGTTTCTTTCTAAGATTGTAAGTCTGTATAAAGGCGAAGGGCGACAAAGAGCGTGCACTAGATGAAGTAAGTGCTTGATTCCCCGACGATCAAAACATTTGCATTGACACTGACACGTGGTAGTGGTATCCTATTAGCCAGAGAATTCGCTATTAATGACATTAAGGGTACTTCTGGATCATCCGTCTTCTTGGTCATGTCATACAGTTTAGATAGAAGAAAGAATGGAAGCTGGTTTTCAAGTAACATCATATCATTGATGATTCGATTTTTCATCCATCCAACGGTTAATTTAGGATTATCAGTTTTTTTCCGAAAAAACTCGACAATAAAACAACCGTCAAGTAGCATCATCTCCACGAATTCCTCACGGTTAAGATGTATGGGTTCGTCATAACACTTTCGAACTGTGTCTTCCAACTTTTCCAATTCAAGAATGTACGTTTCCACTCTCATGTTTATCCTTTCAAGAAGCGAATGCAAATACCATAGCTTATGTTCTTTCATTGCCTCTAACTTAGAGTTTTGAAGATGGTAAGGACCTATAGAAACTACCATTGGTTCATAGGCTTCCCGTTTTACTTTGCGCAGTCCCTCGTGCACTTTGTAAATATAACTCCCGGGGTTGAAAGGCGGCAATACACAACCTTCTTTAATGATGCTTTGTAGGATATTTGGGTAACGTTGATTCAATACTGTTCCCTCAATGTTGATGTGAAGTTCCTCCATGGACAAATGGCTTTGTGACTGCTTAGTTTCTGTTGGTTTTAAACAAATTGCCAATTCCATTAATCACTTCTCTTCTTAATTATGGGTAAGAACACTTACAAGCTTATGTGAGAACTTAAATATTTAACTAATGTGAGATAAGTATTTTGAAAAACCGACTATTGGATTGTGCATCTTATACATGCATGTCAAAATCGCTGTGATGTGATGATCGATTCCTAGAATACAGACAATGTTGTTGGAATTAAAAAAGAAATGTATATATATATTTAGGTCAGGTTTTATAATATTTTTTTACGGGGCGCTTTACCAAATTTTAAAAATTTAATGTGAGAATTGTATAAATATTAGATTAGATGTTCCTATATATAATATACATTATGCGTGCTAAATATTAAATCAATAAAACATTAAGGGTTATTTCATCTATAAATGTGAGATTTCTTTGTTCCCTCATGCACTCTGTAAATATTTCTTAAATTGATTATTTCTTAAAATAAAACTCACATTTGATCGGTTTTGCAAAATGCGCCTAAAAAAATTATAAATTAAAGGGCCATTGAATCTGTCTCATATATATAAAACCTGCTGTGAATTAAAAACTGAATAAATAAGTGAAAATATGATATCTGACCAAATAACTCCTTTAATAGGTCAAGTTTACAAAATCTCCTTAAACTTCACAATTAAGGGAATTAATTATTTATTTAGTTTTGACATTCGAAAGGATTTTGTGAACTTGACTTATGGTTGAGAGGATCTTTTATTCAGATTTTAAATTAAAGGGATTTTATGAAACTAATATGTTCTCTAGGAGGATTTTATGCAATTTGCCCTAGCTTTCAGTATGATGCTTTGATGTAGTAATTAACTCTAACTTTAATTAATGCAACAAAAGAAAAAAGAGGATATACATTTAATAATTCTAGTAATTAAGCAAACGATTTTGTACCGCTACCTTTCGTGCTATACAATCAAGATTTTAGGTGGCGTTTGGCATAACTTCCTATAAATGGAAGTCATTTTTCAAGAAGTGATTTCTAAGATGGACTTTTTAAGAAGTTATTTAGGAAAAAAAAAAAAAAAAAGTGTTTGGCAAATGCATATCTTAAAAGTCCTTTTGTGTCAAATGACATTTTAGAAAGTTCATCCTAGGAATCACTTTTTCATAAATTACTTCCATTTGTAGGAAGCTACGCCAAATACTCTCTAAACGTGGTTTAAATAAAGCTACTATAAACCGACCCTAAGTTTTCAATTAACTCAACATAATTACTTGCGCCTCATCATACTACAAATTAATTTAAACAGAATTTTAATTTTCATGCACCTTGATTTTTTATTTTGTCCCTGTTTGAATTCCAGGTCATGACTAATTAAATTCGAGTATTCAACAAAAATAACATCATTTATCCCTTGGAATTTTCAAATTCAGCTAGTACAACTATCTTTCATATAATTATATGGAAAATGCAAAAGTTACCGGATAAATCTACTCATTTTTCTAACACACCTATGTGGAAATGATAATTCTATTATTAGTTGAAAAATATGTTGAGCCTGTTTTGCTATGAAATTAAAGTAAAGTAAGAAAGTGCCACATTAAGAGGTTGATGAATCCAATGAGGGAATAAAGAAAAAATTACCCAAATTTTAAACATTTATATATATATATATATAGAGAGAGAGAGAGAGAGAGAGAGAGAGCTAATATATATGGATCAACAACATGTACAAATTTTCACGGCTTGTTTTGAAAAGATTCTATAGTCTGCAATAAAGAAAGTAGGAGGATCACAATGGCTCCGATTGTTGAGATACCTGCCCAAGGAGTGTTGAAATAATCTCGCAATAATTTTGCCCTCATTTTGTTCCAAGGTTTATTACGATACTCGTTTGCCTTTTTCCGTACGTCAACATAAGAAGTTGGGACAGACGAAAATACGACCCCATCACAGAGGTGGTTGAAGAGATTGGATATCTCCTTATCATCGCCTAACATGTTCACAATAATACCTTCATCCCGAAGCAATTTCACATCTTTTTCCGAATTGATGAATTGATCCATGAGCTCCGCATATTCAGTGAAATATTTAGGGACAATATCCATAGAATGTTGCTCAAAAGCAATGAGATTTCGAAAGAAGGTCTCTGTTGAATCTCCTACGTGAAAACAAGGAACTACCATTAACCCATTATCGAACGTTATATCGAATAAGTGGGCTGTAGTTTTGTACCACATGCCAATCGCCTTGAATTTGACTCCGGCATCTTCAAGCTCTACCACACTATGCATTGGATTTTGCATTTCATCCCACCTGTCATTTGTGGTGTTTATTAATTCTGAGCTTGCCGTCTGTTTGGGTAAAGGGCGACAAAATACATGTACCAGATGAAGTAAATGCTTGATTTCCCGAAGATCAAGCTTTGGATATTCTAAGAAATATGTCAAACATGGATCTGGTATAGTTTTCATGATAGATGATTTTACAATTAGTCGTGGCAACCCATTGTTGGGGTTGTTGTCTGGGTCGGGCTTTGGATGTTCTGGAGCGTCATCTGGGTCATGATCTGGATCTCTTGGACCATTGTTTGGGTTGCGGTCTGGATTTTTGGTCATGACATAAAAGTGAGAGAGAAGAAAGAAAGGAAGCTGGTTTTCAAGTAACATCAAGTCACGAATGATTTGAAATTCCATGCAATCCACATTTAAAATAGAGTTAAGAGGTTTTTTGCGAAGAAACTCAATAATAAAGCAAGCATCAAGTAGCATCATCTGCACAAAGTCGTCACTGTTGAGGTCATCAATGGGGTCTACATAGCACTTGCGAACTCTATCTTCCAATTTTTTCAACTCTACAACGTACCTATCCACATTCTCTTTTCTTCGCTCAAGAAGCAAATGCAAATACCGCAACTTATGCTTTTTCATTGCCTTTAGCTTAGGGTTTTTAAGATGGTAAGGACCTATAGAAACTAGTATTGGCTGATAGGCTATACGTTTGGCTTTGCATAGTCCCTCGCTCACTCTATGGATGCAGCAATTTAAGTCCAAAACTGGCAATCCACTGAGATCTTTATTAATTTTTTGTACGATATAATTTGAACCATCATTTACAGTACGTTCCTCGATGTCGATGCAATGCTCCATGTCTTAGAAATGGCTTTGTGAGTGAATCCCTGTTAGTTATAAACAAATTGCAAATTTCCCTTAATCGTGTGCAATAAAAGATTTTACAACTTTTTTAACCCAAAAAAAAAAAAAAAAAAAAGGAAGATTATAGAACTTTCACGCCCTTGAACACAACTTCATGGCAAAATTAATTCATGCTCGATCCGTACTATATATATGATATCTTACCAAATATATTAGGTTAAAGGGCCATTGAATCGTACTATATATATGCTCGATCCGTATTATAAATTAAAGGGCCATTGAATCTGTCTCATATATATTAGGTTAGTGTTACAAAAACCTGTGAATTAAAAACTGAATAAATAAGTCCTTAAAATATGATATCTTACCAAATAACTCCTTCAATAGATCAAGTTTACAAAATCTCCTTAAACTTCACTGATGAAAGAGGATATGCAAAGTGTTACAAATTCACAATTAAGGGAATTAATTATTTATTTGGTTTTGACATTCAAAAGGATTTTGTGAACTTGACTTCTGGTTGAGAAGATCTTTTATTCAGATTTTAAATTGAAGGAATTTTATGAAACTGATATGTTGTGTAGGGGGATTTTATGCAATTTGCCCTAGCTTTCAATATGATATTTTGATGTAGTAATTAACTCTAACTTTTAATTAATGCAACAAAATAAAAAAGAGGGTATACATTTAATAATTCTAGAAATTAAGCAAACGATTTTGTACCGCTACCTTTCATGCTATACAATCAAGATTTTAGGTGGCGTTTGGCATAACTTTCTATAAATGGAAGTCATTTTTCAAGAAGTGATTTCTAAGATGGACTTTTTAAAAAGTTATTTAGAAAAAAAAAAACTAGTGTTTGGCAAATGCATATCTTAAAAGTCATTTTGTATCAAATCATTTAGAAAAAGAAATAGTGTTTGGCAAATGCATATCTTAAAAGTCCTTTTGTGTCAAAAAGTATGGAAATTATTCATCCTACAAATGTGGGTTTTCAAACGCAAACTTTTTTAACTTCTCCCAAATAAATTTCCAAGTAAATTTAAAGAACTTAGCAAACACACAAATTTTTTTTTTTTTTCCCAAAATGACTTTTAAGGCTAGGAAGTCATTTTAGAACCTCCCAAAAGCTACGCCTAATGTCACCTTAGTTATTAGCCGATTTATCTTTTCCCTAATATTGTACTTTAGTATTTTGGCAGAATACCATTGAATTTCAACTAAGTTCATTTACATTAGCTTTTTTTAGAATCATTTTTGGAGAACTATTTCATCACTTATTTCTTTAAAATTATGTTCAAATCATATCACGTATCAAAACTTTCATACTAGTAGTGATTGTGAGGAAAGTTAGGTGATTGTGGTAAAGTTGGGGCATTCGATTCTAACTTTTCCTACAATCACTTTTAATATAAAAATTTTACCATCCATTCTATCACGGTGTAGCTTTTGGGGGCTCCAATGGGATTTCCTAACCTTAAAAGTCATTTAGAAAAACAATTATGTGTTTGGTGAACTCTTTGATCAAAATGGACTTTAATGAAAAGTCACTTACTTGGAAGTTCATTTGAGAGAAGCTAAAAAAGATTTCTTTTGAAAACCAACATTTGTAGGATGCATAACTTCCATATTTTTTTTATACAAAAAGACTTTTAAAATATGATCATGCCAAATATTATTTTTCTCTAAATGACATTTTAGAAAGTTCATCCCAGGAATGATCACTTCTTCATAAATAAAGAAAAAAGTATCCATTAATTTACATATTGCACCAATATAGTTTTAATTCGAATATATTAAGCATTTATAATTTTTATTTGTGACATTTTTCAGTTTTTACCTTCTTATCACTCAATCAATTGATCTTTAATGAAACATGTTGTTAAACTTGTCATTTTTATATGTAATATTTATCTTAAGTTGTTAATATATCTGCAAGCATACGGGTGAAATTTTATAATTATTTTCAATATATTTTATTTAGGAGAAATTACAGTTTGATCCCTAGCTTCAATGTACTATCACCAATTTACGCTTTTGCACCTTTATAGTTTTAATTGCAATACATCGACCCCCTATAATTATGATTTGCGGCACTTTGCACCTCTCTATCAATTAGCCAATTGTTTCTTTGATTGAAAAATAGTATTAAGCTTGTAAATTTTTAATATAGTACTTATTTTAGATTACTAATATATCTACACGAATATCGGTGAAACTTCATGATTTTTCTCAATATATTTAATTTTTATGAATTATTTTCTCTAAGCAATCTAAAATATATACTGCATAAAAATATAACAAGTCTAGCTAATACCATTTTTTAGTCAAAGAAAGAAATGACTATTTGATAGAAGGGTGCAAAGTGTCACAAATCAAAACGATAGCGGGTCTATGCGTTGCGGTTAAAATGATAGGGCTGGAAGGTATAAATCGGTGATAGTTACGGAGATCAAAATTTATTTATTCTTAATTAATATTTACTGTATGAAAATAATAATTCATAAAAATTAAATATATTGAGAAAAATCATGAAATACCGGTATGCTTGTAAATACGTTTATAGTTTAGGATAAATACTGCATGAAAGAAATTGATGAGTATAACACTGAATTTCATTAAAGAATCAAACGATTTATTGACAAAAGGTTAAAAATTGCCACAAATGAAAATGATTGGAAGTTAATGTATTTAAATTAAAATTATAGGAATTTAACATATAATCGATAATAATTGAAGGGATCAAACTATAATTTCTCTATAAATAAATAATAACTCAAACTTACCCTGCAAAATGAAGTCAAGATGTAGGATCAGCCTCCCTCCACCTTCTCTCTCTCTCTCTCTTTTGAATTTTTTATTTACGTATAAAATAGCTAAAATACTACTATTCTAGTCATCTTATATATATGGTTGATTAAAAATTAATTGAAGTAATTTAATTACACATTATATATATATATATATACACACACTTATTCGCATCAAAGTCCTAAATGAAGACTTAAAAGCCAAAATCCAAAAAAAAAAAAAAAAAAACCCACTAGCAGGCTAATTAATAAGTAGAAAAAAAAAAAAAGAACAAATGAAAAAAGTTTGAAATTTGATCGCTCGCCACAGTATGAAATTAATCACAATGATAAATTTGTTAAGGGAAACTAAATAAATAAATAGTAACACAAACTTACCCCAGAAGTTGAAGTCCAGTTGTAGTCTCTGCCTTTCAACCTTTCTCGTGTCGTCCTACCTCGTCTCTCAGCTCTCCTTTGCCAGCACCAAAATCTCTCTCTCTCTCTCTCTCTCACATACACACACACATCCTAGCTCGCTCTCCTTTGCCTGCAAGTTTGCTCCTTTATAATGGAGGGTTTCATCAACTGTACGTGTTCATGATTGCATCATGTAGTCTTACGTCAATGAATAAATTAATGAAATCGCATCATATAATCTTAATTAACCATTCATTGAAAGGGCTAAGTATTGGTGTAAATTTGACTAAATATAAGGATACAACTACTCACAGAAACTATATTATAAGATTCATGCATGTGCTTTATACAATTTTGCTTATTGTGATTTGCTAAGTACCATCTGTAAAATAAATTTTTAAAAATTACTATGGCTTGAATATTCTTTTTATGCTTAGTCATGTATGTCAAAAAATTAAATCCAAAGTAGCGGAACTACTCTATACTCAAGGGTTGCCATGGCATCCCTTCACTTTTCAAATATTATTACGGAGTATTATATTACTCTATACTCCCTTCTCCTCCTTGACCTGTAATTGTAGATTAACTTGCATCCTCTTTTCTTAGAGGTTTTGATTGGTAAGTACTTTTTATTTTTATGAATATAAACTATAATTAAGTAGTGAGAATAGTTTTTTATTCCACTCCAACAAAAGTTGCAGAGAATTTTGAAGAATGATAATTGAATTAAAAGAAGCCAAGGATTTCTAATTGATTTTTTTTTTTTAATGAAGATATTTAGTCTTGAATATTAATATATTTTTCATATTAGAACCTTAAAATTTTCATTTTTGAAGTTAATTTTGGCACCATCTGAGACAAAATCATGGTTCTACACTTCTACCCCTAATGATGTATCCACGATCAGTTTTTTAAAATATTGATCGACCAAAAAAAATCATGGTATTTTTAAAAAACAAAAAAGTAATAGCTTTATATATATATTGACATTTTTGAGAAATCAATTATTGAATCATTATGATTTTTGGCATATATAAAAAAGATATCAAATTCAATCTCTCCTTTTTTCGATAATTAACCTCATTTTTCAAAACCTATATTATATAAATGATTCTAAATAAATCATCTTACACACTCGTAAAGTGCATGCACTTTATAATAACACCTCCATTCAAAAACGTATTCATGTTCAGAGAGTTAATTAGATTAAAGTATATCACCCTTGAAAGGGATATGAAACAATTCAAAACTATAAGCATGTGGTTGCACGCACGTTACTGTAGCATTTAATAAAATTGTACAACGTTGGTTGGTTCACATTAATTTTTTAAATAAATTGTACAGCTTTAGGTGAGTGTCGTGTCTCACGTTAACATGTACTTAATATGACAAAAAAAAAAGTTTGTTGGATTTAATTTCTCTTCAGCCCGAGTTTTTTTTTTTTTAAATGGCCTTTAAAAAAATTATATATGGGAGAGTGGCCCTCTCAATATAAAAATATAAAAAAAAAATATATATATATATATATATATATATGGGAGTGTGATCCTCTAAAAATATTTGGGAGAATAGTCCTATGAGTGGGTTAAAGGCTAAAAACCGCTGTTACAAACAGCGGTTGTTTTAAAGTATACAAACAGAGGACAAGAGAAAGAAAGTAGATCTGGTTATCCTCTGTTGCGATCAGATATCACGCAAAGAAAAACATCTGGTTATCCTCTGCGTTTTAGAGAGAGAAAGTAGATAGAGAAATAAGAGAGAGAGCGCGTTAAAAATGGCGTCTTTTTCTTTTGTAATTTGAACTTTGAAGACTCTGTAATGGTCTAACAGGTTCAGCTAGCCTTCAGTTCTTATCGCCGGTGTTCACCAATGGCTATAGGCGGATTGATTTCTAACCGGAAATTTCGGTTCCTTTATCGGTTCAGGTATATCTAAATATACACATGTATATATATACACACACACACACCCGCGCACATTACACGGTGATGGAGGTGGCGGTGGTGGTGGGTCTATTGGGGCGACAGGGATGATGAGGCCGATGTCGCCGTTTGCGGTGTCACAGTGGCAGGAGCTGGAGCATCAAGCTCTGATCTTTAAGTATCTAATGGTGGGTTTGCCTGTCCCACCTGATCTTGTGCTTCCCATTCAAAAGAGCTTTGAATCCATGTCTGCTAGTTTCTTCCACCATCCCACCAGTAAGCCACCAACATCTCTCTCTCTTTCTCTCTCTCTCTCTCCCTCTCCCTCTCCCTCTCCCTCTCCCTCTCCACACACACACACACGGAGTTCTGCACAAAACTCTCTCCTTTCTTGTCCTCTTTTTCACTTCAGGTTTACCCCAAGGATTGATTTTTGTGTATGTGTATGAACTCATTTGAGCAATCATATTTTTCTTTTATATTTCATATAAAAGAAACAAGAAAAAAAAATGAATTTTTTGTTGGAGATTGCAGAAACAAGAAAAAAAAAATGATTTGTCTTTATGATTATGGACTACAAGTATTGGTATGACTTTTGGTTTCTGTATTTACTTGGGAAAATTTGATTCACAACTGAATTCAACAGGTTCCAAACAAATCTGCGCAGGTCTTTTGATGCATACTTGTTCTTCTTTTTTGATTTGTTTGACTGAAATAAAATGAATTGGGGAACCTATGAGTATTCGACAGTTACCCCAAATCAGATGTTTTTTTTGGTTGGCTGCATGCAGTTACTCCTTGTCCGAGCATACCTATATATAGAACCTCATTTATTATTTCAAAAATTGCTGTTTAGGACAGCGGTTTATTGCTTTGATCCAGTGAGGGCCACTCTCCCAATTTTTTTTTTATCAAATAGTGTTACGTCAACGGATTGGGTAGCATTAAAAAAGGATTAGGTAGCATTAGTTAAGCATTAGGCAAAACTTTCGAATATAAAACGGATTAGGTAGCATTA
>JAESVK010001266.1:648590-658652 GCA_017140935.1 Hamamelis virginiana
AAGCATTAGGCAAAACTTTCGAATATAAAACGGATTAGGTAGCATTAGGCAAAACTTTCTGACATAAAAAGTTGGAAGTATCTGCTATGATTTTTAGGTAGCATTAAAAAATGGATTAGCTAGCATTAGGTAACTATGATTGTGATTGAATGATTTTTTCACTTAGTGTTGCGTCAATGGATTAGGTAGCATTAGTTAAGCATTAGGCAAAACTTTCTGACATAAAAGGTTGAAGTATCTGCTAAGATAGGCTTAGGGCTGTTTGCGTTAGGTTCTTCTAAAATCACTTTAGGATAATTAATTATTTCATCACATGCATATCTCTTTAGAATTATGTTCAAATTAAGAGTAGAACTCGGATCGGATTTGAGAGAAATGAGGATCAATCCTACTTAATTCGGATTAGATTTTTTATGACCATGGTCAATCCTAATTGAATTTGGACGGGATCAAGGTGAATCCAAATTCAATTCGGATCGAATCGGATTAGACCGCGATTCTTTTTTTTTTTAAAATGAAAATTAATGATTCACTTTGGTAACAATCATGATAATGCATAACTGCATATATGAAAAAATTAAATATATACTTAATTTAGACCAACTTTTCATAATTAATGACAACTTTAATAAAGGTCGTGGCAATAAAAATTAATTAACACAACTTGTTATCTTCTTTTTAGTTTTTACACTATTATTAATTACTATTTATTTATATATAAAAAATCTAAATCTAACAAAAAAATTATAGGGAATAGAATTTTGATAAACCGACCGTTGGATTAGATACCTTATTTATGCTTTACATACCAAAAATTACAATAATCCAACTGTCAAATTTTAATTAAAATATCTTAATATTAAATATTCTATTATTTCTTAATATCTAGGTATAATAATTTTTATGGTGAGATTTTCAAAAACAACCGATGAATGAGATGTTCCGCTTATATAAGTCATGCATGCAAAAAAACACGTTGATCTAACGGCCAATTTTTTTTTTTAAAAATGCCACATCTTTTTATAAATCAATAAAATATATTAAAAAAATCAGATAATACAAATAAAAAAAATTATAATAATCTTATCAGTTTTTTATTTTACAATGTAAACAAAAAAAAAAAAGAAAAAAAAAATCTATACCATTCAAAATGCATGATAAAATGATAATTTCACTAGTTTCTTATACATTGATGATGATTACAATTTCTAAACTGATGATAAATTTATGATATCATCAGTTAATTTCTTAAATATATAAGCATATATAATATAAATCTATGCACTTTATAATATAAATATTAAGACTTATAATCTTATTAGTTTTTCCATATCAATATGAAAAAACACAGTACGGGTGAGTGTATTTTTTAATATAAACATATAAATTTATAAATTTCCTGAAGCTTTTAAAATCCATAAGTTTTGGAATTTGAGTTCATAAATAAAAAAAAAAACCTTCCATAAAAAAAAAAAAAAAAAAAAAAAGATGATATCATCCATTTCTTATAAACTAATCGAAAAATTAATTTTACTACATAAATATAATTGAGAAAAATACTAATTCAAAAATTAAAATTAATTTTAAAATCCACACGTTGCCGACGAATTTGACGTGCTCTGCACCAGTCCTCTGGCCAGGGAGGGGTGGGATGGAAATGGAATGGTAAGGGTTTGGAGGGAAGGGTGTGCAGAGAGGATACCGGGTGAGAATAGGGAAGTTCTTGCAGTGGCAAGTCCATGTTATAATCTAGCCATATATATATAACATACACAGAACAAACCTAAAATTGAAAATCATAAATATCTTATATGATTATATCGACAATAAGGAAACTAATTCAAATTTCAAAATAAATATCAAATTTATATTCAATTTGAACATGCATAAGATATGTTTTTAAGGAATTGAAAGCTAAAACCTTCAATTTATTAAGTCAGATGGGCAAATCTATCAATATATATAGAAGTACAAATTTTACCTACAAATCCATTGACTACTTAAATAGGGATTAAGTTATGATGCCACATTACTTGGTTTAAAAATTTTAGTATAAGATTTGTTCCATCTAACATTAATTGTGAACATTGCCTCGATCAAATGATTTGTAACTAAATAAATAAAACACAAACTTACCCTAGAAATTGAAGTCTAAATGCAGTCTTTGCCTCCCTCCTCATCCTCCTCCTCCTCCTCTCTCTCTCTCTCTCTCTCTCTCTGCCACAGTTCTGCTACCTTGTATGGCTCTTTATAATGCAGGGTTTTAACATTTGACTAGACATCCTTGTGTGATGGTTATTAGAATCGTAGTTGTGATTGTGATTGCATGGTTTGTATCATATAGTGCTATGTCAGAGGCTCAGGTGGCATTTGGTAAGCATTAGGCAAAACTTTCGAGGAAAGAAAGTTGAAGTAATTCCTAGTATGGACTTATTAATATATAAGTCGTCATACGTCGTCTTCGTTTTTTTGTTTAGTTTTGTTTTTTTTTTTCTTCTTCACCAAACGAAGGAATCTATCTATAATTCAAATTTTCTAATGTTAACAAATGAATATCGATATACTTTTATGTACTACCGACTACTTTTTAACAAGTCATTTAAAAAAAAATGATGTTTGGTGAAATGTAATGTTAACTTTGTTTTCTACTTTCAAAATTACACACGTCACTGAAAACACTAATACTAATTTTGCATAACCACTAAATATATAAAGGATAAAAACATGAGGAGTTCAATTTGACAAAAGATGAACATATAAGTATTAGAATTAATTTTAATTTTGATTTTTTAAAATTAGCAATGTATGATTTCTTAACAAAAAAGCAAAAAAAAAAAAAATAAATGTAATGTTTGATTTTTTTAACAAAAAATAAAATATTGCTAATATTAAAAACAATAATGCTATATATCCCAAAAAAGTTGTCCCAAAAAGACATTCTAAATGAATCCTAACATTTCATTTATTACGAAAAGAGAATTCACTAAAAAAGAGAAGAGTTAGATCATCCGTCACATCATTTGGAAGATACTTTTGGGACAAATTTTTTGGGATATAAAGCATTTTTCTTTTAAGAAAGAAAAAAAGTACTTTTAAAAAGTTCAACCAAACGATGGCAGCTTTGTCACAATAACTTTCATTATTTTAATTTTGTCAATCATCCTATCATCCCTTGAGTCGTTTAGAAGTGATATATTATCACCCTCTCTTAGATCAAATAAAATTTTTAACTTCAAAAAGTAATTTCAGAAAAAGTTAATATATATAAACAGGCCCTAACTTTTCAATTATCCTATAAATGTACTCTTTAATTATAATATGTCCCATTTAGCTAGTGAGCAAGTGATGCAGTCGATTGTAGACCCTCGGATAAATTTTAGATGGGATGGTGTGATAGTGATCATCAATTGAATGCAATGGACTGGAGACGAGTTCAACCTAACAAACTATTTGCTGTTGTGAAGTCACCTAGACATGAGACAACCAACAAAGGAGTCATTTTTCTTGAATATTTGACACAACAATCTATCTATACTTATTTATAATTAATTAAGGGTCCATTTGCGTTAATTTTTGCTAAAATGAGTTTTGGATAACTATTTTTTCACACATTTCTTTAAAATTATGTTCAAACCATATCTTAACATATCAAAATTTTCATACTAAAAGTGATTGTGATAAAAGTTGGAACCTCCTAACTTTTATCACAATCACTACTAGTATGAAAATTTTACCATACATCCTATCATCTCTCAAGTTATTTAAAAGTGATTATCATTCCTCTTCTTAGATCAAGCCAAATTTTAAACTCCAAAAATGATTCTAGGAAAAGCTAGTGCAAACGGGCCCTAAGTAAATGGGTAGGTTTATATCATTTGGGAAAAAAAACATTAAGTCTTTAAATTTCTTCACAAACATTATTTTTTGTGGTTTTTAAATTTTGATTAAGATTCGCGTTGCAACGCACTCTAGTTATTCATCTTCAAGAACACGATTTTATTTTTCATATCAAACGAGTTATTAATTAGATTTTATCTATATCTATCTATCTATATTTACTATCAAAAAATGAGAAGGAATCTTTGGTGTCTTCATATTTTTTATCAAAATTACCCTTGTAAAAATAACTGTAATTTTCACTCTACCCATGAGTTCATCTTTTTATATCTCTCTCCAGCTCTCACTAATATTTTGATAATCACATTATCATATTCAAATCTAACTAAATTATATTAATTTTTATAAATTATTTTTTTTACTTTTATTCAAATCTAACTCAAGAATTAGAAAAGCAATAATAACTATGAAAGTTTTTTTTTTTTTTCAACAAGAAATCTTATTATAAATAGACATTAACATTTAATTTCAAACCTAGCAACATATATACATACATACTTAAATAAGTAATTAGCTGAAATCTTATTTACACATGTATTTGCATTTTGAACTGAGCAAACAACGGGAGAGATAAAAGCAAACATATATATATATATATATATATATATATATATATATATAGAGAGAGAGAGAGAGAGAGAGAGAGAGAGAGAGAGAGAGACCTAATATATGTGGATCAACACATACAAATTTTCACGCTTGTTTTCAAAAGATTTTATAGTCTGCAATAAAGTAAGTACGAACATTGCAGTGCCTCCGAATGATAAGATTCCTCCCCGGCCGAGAAGTCTTGAAATAATAGTGCATTAATTCTGCCCTGATTCTGTTCCAAGGTTTATTATAATGCCTCTTTGCCTTTATGCGCACGTCAACATAAGAAGTTGGGTAAGGAACTATGACCGCCCCATCACAGAGGTTGTTGAAGAGATTGGATACCTCCTTATCATCACCTAAGCAGTTCACAATAATACCTTCATCCCGAAGCAAATTCACATCTTTTTCCGAACTGATGAGTTGATCCATGAAATCCGCATATTCAGTGAAATATTTAGGGACAATATCCTCATAATGTTGCTCAAAAGCAATGAGATTTCGAAAAAGGGTGTCGGTTCCATGATCTATGGTAAAACAAGGAACTTCCATTAACCCATTATGGAACTTTAATTTATATCGAATAAGTGGGCTGTACTATTGTAATACTCGCCAATCACCTTGAATTTGACCCCGGCTTCTTCAAGCTCTACCGCACTAGGCATTGGATTTAGAATATGAATATCATTCAGCTTGTCATTTTTTATGTTTCCTAATTTTGAGCTCTCCGTTTGTTTGGGTGAAGGGCAACAAAATACATGTACCAGATGAAGTAAATGCTTGATTTTCCGAGGATCATTTGTTTGAGCTAATTTCGAATATTTGAGACATGGCGATGGTATAATATTCGAGAAAGATAATAGTGCAAGTTCTAGCAACGAAAGGTCATCTGGGTCGGGCTTTGGATATTATGGGTCATGATCTGGATCTTCTAAACCATTGTTTGGGTTGTTGTCTGGGTCGGGCTTTGGATATTCTGGAACGTCATCTGGGTCATGATCTGGATCTCCTGGACCATTGTTTGGGTTGCAGTCTGGATTTTTTATCATGTCATAAAAGTGAGAGAAGAAAGAAAGGAAGCTGGTTTTCAAGTAACATCAAGTCACGGTAGATTTGATCTTCCATGCAGTCCACATTTTAAAATAGGGTTAATAGGATTTTTGCGAAAAAACTCAATAATGAAGCAAGCATCAAGTAGCATCATCTCACAAATTTGAGGTCATGAATGGTTTCTACATAACAGTTGCGAACCCTGTTTTCCAATTTCTTCATCTCCACAATGTACTTCGCCACGTTCTCGTTTCTTCGTTCAAGAAGCAAACGCAAATACCAAAGCTTATGGTTTTTCATTGCCTGTAGCTTGGGTTTTGAAGGTGGTAAGGACCTATAGAAACTACTATTGGCTCGTAGGCTTCAAGTTTTGCTCTCCGTAGTCCCTTACTCACTCTATGGATACGGCAATCTGGGCGGAAAGAAGGCAATTTGTTAAGTTTTTCCACAATTCCATTGATGTCAATGCAATGCTCCTCCATCGATCTCTTAGAAATGCCTTTATGATCAGCTAGCAGTTAATCTCTGTTAGTTATAAACAAATTGCAAATTTCCATTAATCATGTGCAATAAAAGATTAATTATAGAACTTTCACGCCCTCGAACACAAAACTTTATGGCTAAATTAACTCATACGGAGTATTATATATGTGCATAGGACAAATGCAAAGGCCATTCCCACAGCCATTTAGCTAGCTAGCAAGGCAAGTTAATTTTAACTAAACTTATCCATATACGCATGAATATATACAAGTCCAAATTAAGAATGAATGTGATTCAAATAGGCGACCCATGAAAAGGATATGAAATAATTCCCTATTTCAACCATATTTTTGTGTTTTTCAAATTTTGATTAAGATTCAATGTATGTGGAAACGTACTCTCTAGTTATTCATCATATCTTCAAGAACATGGTTTTAATTATCATATTAAATGAGTAATTAATTAAATTTTATATTCAAGAATTAGAAAAGGAATAATAATTAATTAAGACAGCTTTTTTTTTTCCTTCCAACAAGAAATCTTATTATAAATAAACATTAACATATAATCTGAACATACCAACAACAAACATACTGAATCAAGCTAGTAACGTTATTTAAACATATGTATTTACTGTTTGAGGTGAGCAAGGAATGGGCGAGATAAAGGATAACATTTACAGAGAGAGACCAAATGCCTAACACAAACTTTCACTACTTGTATATAAAGACTGCTATAGTCTGTAGTAGAGTAAGTAGGAGGAGCACAACGGCTGCAATTGTTGAGGCAGTTGCCCATGGAGTGTCGAAATAATTGTGCGCCCGTCATAATTTTGCCCTCATTCTGTTCAGAGGTTTATAATAATGGTGGTTCACCTTGCTGAACACGCCATCATAAAAAAAGGTATTTGAAACGACCCCATCATAGAGCTTATTGAAGAGATTGGATGCCTCCTTATCATCAGCTAAATAATTCTCAATAATTCCTTTCTCCCGAAGCAATTTCACATCTATTTCCGAGTTGATGAGTTGATCCATGAAGTAAGCATATTCAGTGAAATATTTAAAATCAACATCACTAGAATGTTGCTCAAAAGCAATGAGATTTCGAAAGAAGGTCTCTGTTGTATTATCTACCGAAAAACAAGGGATTTTCATTTCCCCATTATTGAACGTTACATTAAATAAGTGGGCAGCATCAGGTAAAAACCATTCAACCTTCTTGAATTTGACTCCGGCCTCTTTAAGCTCTACCGCACTATGCATTTGATCGTCAATCTCAAATATTATGGGGTTTATTTCTAAGCTTGCCGTCTGTTCGGGTAAAGGCCGGTGACAAAGAACATGTACCAGGTGAAGTAAATGCTTGATTTTCTTAGAAACCAACTCATGATGATCATCCCATGGGGAATTGAGGTATGCCATTGGTATGAAACCATTGAAAATTGACTTTGCCATTTCCAGGAACGGATCCTCATCTGGATCTTCTGGATCCTTAGTCATGTCATAGAAGTGAGAGAGAAGAAAGAAGGGAAGCTGGTTTTCAAGTAACATCAAGTCACGGTAGATTTGATCTTCCATGCAGTCCACATTTAAAATAGGGCTAATAGGTAATTTGCGAAAAAACCCAATAATAAAGCAAGCATCAAGTAGCATCATCTCCACAAAGTCCTCACTATTGAGGTCATGAATGGGTTCTACATAACAGTTGCGAACCCTGTCTTCCAATTTCTTCATCTCCGCAATGTAATTCTCCACGTTCTCCTTTCTTCGTTTAAGAAACAAATGCAAATACCTCAGCTTATGATTTTTCATTGCCTGTAACTTAGGGTTTTTAAGGTGGTAAGGACCTATAGAAACTACTATTGGCTCGTAGGCTTCAGGTTTTGCTCTGCGTATTCCCTCACTCACTCTATGGATAAGGCAATCTGGGTGGAAAGAATGCAATTCACTAATAGCTTTATTAAGTTTTTCCACAATATTTACTGTTCCCTTGATGTCGATGCAATGCTCCTCCATCTCTTAGAAATGCCTTTATGATCAGCTAGCAGTGAATCTCTGTTAGTTATAAACAAATTGCAAATTTCCATTAATCATGTGCAATAAAAGATTAATTATAGAACTTTAATTCACGCCCTTGAACACAACTTTACGGCTAAATTAATTCATACTATATATGTGCGCGCATAGGACAAATGCAAAGGCCATTCACACAGCCATTTAATGCACTATCCAATTACTTAGATCCAAATCCAATTTTTTTACTATCTGTATCTCTATTTTTCCCTAAACCAATTAAGCACATATTTTCATGCACTTTTGTAACTTGGAGAAAAATTGATGAATATTTCAAAGCTAGCTGGATCCAAATTTAGATCAAGCTTTGCATCCAAGTTTGAATCGACTATTAGAGCACCATTTTTTGCATTTGAGTGAAAGCTAGATGCAAAAAATGGATTTACATCCCTTTTTGAATCCACAATTGGAGATCATGACCCTACGAAGAGATGGTTCATCATAAGTCACTTTTACTTTCAGAGCAAAGTAAAGGTAAAGCCAGATCGAGCAACATTTGATGAATCCAATAACAGAATTTAGCAACACGTACTTCAAATATATTTTCTTGAAATATTAATTGGAATAAGTGATCGAACAATCAAATGACTTGTAACTAAACAAATAACTTAGGTGCCGTTTGGATAAGCTTCCATTTTTCTACTTTTTTAATTTTGGAAGTAGAAGCCATTTTTTGCTTCAACTATCAATTTTTTAGAAATAAGAAGCACGTTTGGAAGTCTAAATTGCTATAACCTTTTAATGAAGTGAAATCAAATTATAACCCTCTAACCCATTATAATTATTATAATCCATTAAAAAATGGATTTACATTCCCTTTTGAATCCACAATTGGACCCTACGAAGAGATGCATGGTTCATCAAAAGTCACTTTTACTTTCAAAGCAAAGGTAAAGCCAGAGCAACATTTGATGAATCCAATAATAGAATTTAGCAACACGTACTTAAAATATATTTTATTGAAATATTAATTGGAATGAGTGATCAAACAATCAAATGACTTGTAACTAAACAAATAACTTAATTACCTTAAAAATTGAAGTCAAGATAATACAACTTTCACATCCTTGAATACTTATGGCTAAATTCATAATATATTGGCATTCCAAATGGCACACCATTAAAACTGCTCTTTTGGGTGCCACTTTCAAATTTTGACTTTGGCAGCTCAAATGGCACTCCCATTGGATATGCTCTTATGCACGTAAAAGTTCTAAATGAAGACTTAAAGCAAAAATCCCAAATAAATAAATAAACCTCTAGTAGCTAGGCTAATTAACAAGTAGAAATAAAAAGAAAAAAAGAACAAATAAATATATAAAAGCCTCAGGGGTAGGCTGAGCATATGGCTTGAACAGGCTAAAAGTTTGTTATACATGGAGTAAATTTGATCGCTCGCCACAGTATGAAATCACAATGATAAATTTGTTAAGGAAAATAAATAAATAGTAACACAAACTTACCCCTAAAGTTGAAGTCCAGTTGTAGTCTCTGCCTTTCAACCTTTCTCGTGTCATCTCTCCTTTGCCAGCACCAAAATCTCTCTCTCTCTCTCTCTCTCTCTCTCTCTCATACAGTCAGAAACACATCGAAGCTCGCTCTCCTTTGCCTGCAAGTTTGCTCCCTATTATGGCTCCTTTAGAGCATCTCCAACCATGCTCCCTAAATTTTAGCCAAATGGCTCCCTATTTTAGCTAAAAGCTATTTTAGCTAACCACTTTTACACTACCTACTCCAACCATGCTCCCTATTTTAGCTAACTATAGAATATTTTATTATTTTTTAAAAATTTGACTTAAACAATTTTTTTTTTCAACAATTATATTTAACGGATATATTCCAACTGTTATATTTTAACGGATTTATTTTAAAATTTAAATAATAATAATAATAAAATATTCAAACGGTCATATTTTAGTGGATAAATTTTAAATTTTATAAAATAATAATAATAACTTTAATAATA
>JAESVK010001266.1:658662-669197 GCA_017140935.1 Hamamelis virginiana
CAACGGTCATATTTAAACGGATATATTTTAAAATAATAAGTCATTAATTAAATAATAATAATAATAAAATATTCAAACGGTCATATTTTAACAGATAAATTTTAAAATTTAAAAAATAATAATAACTTTAATAATAGTCCAACGGTCATATTTAAACGGCTATATTTTTGAAAAAACCCACTACTTCATCTATAAATAAGACCATTTGCTCTCTCATTTTCATCATTCCCAAATCTATTTTCTCTATAACATTCATTCCGTTAATATTATCTATGGATAGTAGTCGTTTACGCAGGCTCTTGTTGGAAGATAGTTCTTCTGATGAAGAATTCGAATTGTTAGCTATAGCAGCTATTGACGAAGAGCAAAAGGCTGCAAGGAGAAGAACATCAAGACATCGCGGTTCCATTTCGGGCCACGCTGTCATTCATCGTAACAGAGTTGGAGGTAATGAAAGACTTTATCACGACTATTTCTCTGATCAATGTGTATATCCTCCTCATATATTTCGTAGGAGATTTCGAATGAATCGCGATCTATTTTTCCGGATTCAAACTATGGTGGAGGCGAATGATCCATACTTTGTCCAAAGACGTGATGCCTGTGGAGTTCTCGGTTTGTCGTCCCTTCAGAAGATGACAGCTGCTATTAGGATGCTTGCTTATGGTGTTTCAGCAGATTCAGTGGATGACTATGTACGGATCGGTGAAAGTACCGCCATAGAGAGTCTCAAAAGATTTGTAAAGGGAGTTATTGCAGTATTTGAAGATGAATACTTGCGATCGCCAAATGAACATGACACCCGTAGACTGCTGCAAATTGGCGAAAGTCGTGGCTTTCCAGGTATGTTGGGGAGCATTGACTGCATGCATTGGAAGTGGAAGAATTGTCCAGTTGCGTGGCAGGGAATGTATTCCGGTCATATACATGAACCAACAGTTATATTGGAAGCCGTTGCTTCATATGATCTTTGGATCTGGCATGCAATGTTTGGGCTACCAGGGTCTCTTAATGACATCAATGTGCTAGATCGATCTACTGTTTTTGCTGAACTCGCTCAAGGACGTGCTCCGCCGGCTAATTATTCAATTAATGGTCATGACTACACAATGGGATATTATCTTGCGGATGGTATTTATCCGAAATGGGCAACTTTTGTAAAAACAATTTCATCTCCCCGAGGACCTAAAAAAAAACATTTTGCTGATTGTCAAGAGGCGGCAAGGAAGGATATCGAACGAGCGTTTGGGGTTTTGCAATCACGCTGGGCAATTATACGCGGACCAGCACGTTTTTGGGATATAGAAACACTTAAAGATATTATGAAAGCCTGTATAATAATGCATAACATGATCGTTGAAGATGAACGAGATACTGAACAGAGCCATCATGATTACGAACAACATGAGTCAACTCCAGCAGAAGGTTCATATGACCGTTGTCCTGAAATGTATGAATTTATTCAGTCACATCATCGCATCAGAGATAGAGAAACTCATTGTCAACTTCAGGACGATCTTGTTGAGCACTGTTGGCAACGATATGGTGGAGATTAGGAACTAGTAGTAGTATGTTTATTTTGCTTTTGAATGAATGTTATTGATTATTTTAATTTCTGAATTACTCTAGTTGTATGTTTGTATTACTTTAAATGAATGATATTTACTTATTTTAATGTTATTTTGCAAAGTACCATAATATAGAAGAGTTTAGAAATTTCAAAATTGAAATTACTAAATTGAAATTAGTTCAATATTTCAAATTACAAATGCAAAGTGCTAGTACATAAAATAAAGTAAAAAGTACTAAATTGAAACAACAAGTTCATACATATACCACATACTAGGAAAATAGGAAATACGAATTTGGAATTACAAATTAGGAGGATAAGTTCCTCATTTTGCTTAGGATTTCCATCTTGCGGCGGTTGTAATATTCAGCTGTCATAGCATCCATGTTACTAGTATCCAGCGTCATAATTCTTTCCGCCGCTTTCTCTTCTTTAAGTTGAAGCCTCATCCGTTCTAATTCAAGCTTCTGTTCGTCTTGAACAAATGTTTTCTCCAATAGATCTAGTTTTTTACGACCCATTGCAATTTTCTCATCCTTAAATTCTTCTAACAAAGAAGCAATGGGAACACCTGTACTGCTATCAATGCTTCCTTTGCCTTTTCCCTTCTTTAATTGAAGTTTCGTGGCTTTTCTGCCAAGTGGTCTATCTATGTTGACATATGTGCCAGCTGCAATATTATCATCTCCTAAATATATTGTTTCAGGTGTAGAAGGAGAAGATGATGCAGGTGTTGCATTTTTGCTAGTTCTTTGCTTCTTGGAACTTGACACCTGATTCTGCCATTTATGATGATGTTTCAATTCATGCCAACAATGTAGATATGGAAATGAGTTGCCGTCCATTTCACTTGTGTAGAGATCCTTTGCATCTTTGATCTGATCGTAAAATATATATCATAAGAATTGAATATATTTTAAATTTAAATATATAGGAGTATAAAATTTACTTATTTTTGAATTAATATATACCTTGTCTTGCTCGTTCACTCCACTTCGTCTTAATTGTTCAATCTGGGCATAGAACCCACAAAACTTACTCACCGCAAGCTGAATTGTCGACCACCGATGCATGAGAGAGTTCTTTTTTCGATCCGTTTCAAATTCCTTATTTTTGTGAAAGTATTCATGTATACGATCCCAATATTTTGCACTTGATCGATCGGTGCCTTCAACTGGATCCATACTAGTATTGAGCCATGCAGATACAAGGAGAAGGTCTTCATCATTTGTAAAGTTTTTTCCTTTCGCCTTCTTTGAAGTTGAAGTGGCCGTTTGATTTGTAATATCATGATGTGATTCAAACGAATATTCCATGTTTTGGTTAATCCCACCGTTTAGAAGATTTGTAAAATATGCATCACCTTGGGAATCCATCTATAAAATTGACTTACATTAAGCACAAAAAAAAAAAAAATTAGAATTAATCTAAAGCCCAAATTATATAACAAATATCTAATAAGAAAAATTAAATAATTCAATAAAGATTATAAAGCATGCTTTGCAATTTGAGGTAGCCTTTTGAAAAAAAAAAATTTATGCAAAATTATGTATTCAAATATGGGATAGATTCCCCTAACCTAATTTTTTTTTATTTTATAAATACATATTTATTAATTTAACATAATAATTACTAAATATATAATTATTAATTTCAAATATATACAAATAGATGTTAGATAATTTAACCAATACATATAAATAACTATTATTAATAAATACATAATTATTAATTTAAAAAAAAATTAAATAAATTTACCTTTGATGTGGATTTGAAGATGCTTGAAGCTTGAAGCCTTTAAAATTTGGGTAAATTCTCAAGCATCAAATGTGGTGGTATTTATAGGAATGAAGGCTCAAATATTACCGTTTGACAACACCTCTAAGCTGACCGTTGGGATGAAAAACGGATACAATTCAAAATTTTGACCGTTTGACTTTATTAAAAAATTCAGCATTTATAGTTTGGCGAGGGGAAGCTGCTCGCTAGATGTGGCGAGCGGGATAGGGAGTGAGCCAATTTGGCGAGGCGTTTAGCTAGTGATTGGAGCAGCAAAAATTGACTTTTCTCCCTAAAGTGGCTAAGGAGCCCCATTTGGCGAGACGCTTGGAGATGCTCTTATAGCTGGTAATCAAGTAATCCTACGTCATGTAATCTTACGTCACCAGTTTAATTAACTATTTATTGAAAAGGACAAGTAGGTGTAAATTTGATTCTAAATAAATCATCTTACGCACACGTAAAGTACATTATTGTAGCATTTTACGTACATTACTGTAGCATTTACTAAAATTGTACAATATTAGTTGGTTCACATTAATTTTTTAAATAAATTGTACAGCGTTTGGTGAATGTCATGTCTCACGTTGCCATGTAATGACAAGAAAAAGTTCGTTGGATTTAATTTCTCTTCAGCTCACTTCACTCCAGTGGGCAGTCATTTAAGGGTGGAGTAAGAAATATTTCTGACTTGAATCAAGCAAAATAGAAAGAACAAAATAACAAGTCCCATAGGCGCCATGCTCCCTATTTTGGCGAAGAAATCAGCACATTAGTTGATTAATTATTTTCAAAATAGACATGCTTTTCAGCCCCACATTTGTCATTGAACACTAAAAAATATTAATGTAATTGGCATATTTTTGGAAGGTGAAAGGTTTATTAGGCTTAGAATTTGGAGAAAAGGCTTGGCTTCAAATTAATCTATGGATTCGGGGAAGCACCTCAAGCTAAAATGATTTTATGTATATATATATATATAATATTTGTTTTGGTTCTCAATGTTACATAGAGGCTTTGGCCCAAAAAGTTTGTTAGATAAATTAATGGGCACATGTTTAGCTTAAGTTTGGCTTAGTAAGAAACTCTCTCTCTAGATGTTCTTGGGTTTCAGGGCGCGCCGTTTATTATTCTCTAGATGTTCTTTTATTTATCCAAAGAAAAGATAGTCTCTCTTTCTTTGATTATGCTTTTGGAATGATATGGGGTTAAACTGTGTTATGAAAACAATTTAATATTAGATTAATTATGCTATTTTTTGTTTGTTTCAATCATGATGAAACTATTTATATTACATATATGGCCTATATTATATATTATTTATTGCAAAACCGATCTAGACCGACCGAACCAAGCCGAAAAATAGCTCCCAATTTGGTTGGTTATGGTGACCCCCACGGTCCCTCATGGTTTTTATTTTTCTTAAACCGAGGTGATTGGTTCGGTTAAGATTTTAGTGCATAAACTGGCTGAACCAACCGAAGTACACCCTTACAGTTTCTTTCTTTTCTTTCTTATTAATAGGTTTTTTCACCAAACCATAGAAATCAACCTATAAACCTCCTAATATATGTAATTAACAAATGAATATCGATATGCTTTCATGTATTCAAACATAAAATCTCTTCCTAAAAAGTGGGGATTTATCATTCAGAGGCGCACTATCGGGGTTGTTTAGGTCATACTTTAGCCAAAAGGACCTTGTGCAATATTGATTTATGTCCGGACTTTAAAGCATCTTCAATGCAAAAGTGTCATTTAAGGTGCCAAAGCCAAAATTTGGCATCCGAAATGACACCAAATAGTGTCATTGCCAAAATATAGCATCACGGTGCTCCAATGCATAAGTGCCAAATTTTGGCACTTTCCAACTACTTGGCATATTTACCCTTATGCTCCTAATTAACTTCTAGCTAATTTTCAAGATTTTTTTACAAAGAACATAAAAAATATTTTTATTCCTCATAATGTAAAAAATTAATATTTTAAATTAATTAATTAATTTTTTATTCTAATTTAATAATTAAAATTTTGAATTTTTATTTACGTATAAAATTGCTAAAATACTACTATTCTAATCATCATATATGGTTGCTCTTATGCACATCAAAGTTCTAAATGAAGACTTAAAGCCAACCTTTATGATTTAAGGGAGTTATTAATTCCATTTTGACATTTAGGAGATTTCATGTAATTAAGAAAAAAAAATTAAAAAAATTAATGCTACATTAATCTATTGATGCGAATCACTTTAAATATATTATCTTGTAATATTGGAAAAAGTGAACATTGTCTTAACTAATGACTAGCTCGTTGGTCAAATAGGATATATGAAATCACAATGATAAATTTGTTAAGGAAAACTAAATAAATAAATAAATAGTAACACAAACTTACCTCAAACAAAAGTTGAAGTCCAGTTGTAGTGCCCGTTTGGATTAACAATCACAAGCTGGAAAATCAGCTTTTCAAAGTACTTCTGCAATTTTAGCCTGTTTGCCAAACTTTGAAACTGTTTTAAAATCACAAAAAAGTGATTTTGGAAGAATCCGGTCCCAAGGTGATTCACAAGCTGCTTTTGTGATTTTATTATTGAAATACCCATTTTACCCTTTAACAATTAACTCCAACGAAATTTATTCCTTCCATGTCCCACCCTTAACTTACTTTTATATTAATATTAATAAACCCTCACACTTCCCTTTTATATTAATATTTTAAATTTTAAATAAAATATAATTTATTACTTTATTATTAACTATATTTATATTATTTATATTATATTTATTTATAATTATAAATAAAATTATTTTTAATTTTATTGCCAAGGGTAATTGTGTCAATTCATAATTAAAAGCAACTTCTTCATATAATATCCAGACATGCAGTAAAAGTACTTGTAGTGCCAAAAGTACTTTAAAATAGAGTATCCATACGCAACTGACTTTTGATTCTGCTTCTCTTCTACTTCTGCTTCTGCTTCTGTTTCCAAACGGGCCCATAGTCTTTGCCTTTCAACCTTTCTCGTGTCGTCTCTCGCTCTCCTTTGCCAGCAATTAAAGTATATCATCCTTGAAAGGGATATGAAACAATTCAAAACTATATGTTACTGTGGCATTTACTAAAATTGTACAACGTTGGTTGGTTCATATTAATTTTTTAAATAAATTGTACAGCGTTGGATGACACGTTGCCATGTAATGACAAAAACAAGTTTGTTGGATTTAATTTATGACTATATACAATCGATTCACATTGCCATGTAATTAATTGATTTTTTGTTAGGTTTTAGCATTAATTTATCTACTATTTATTGTTCGATCACATTGTAACTTTACCAATTAATTTCGATTATCATTAAATGATACATAAATTCCAAGCACTAGAATCAAGCAAAATAGAAATAACAAGAGGCCGATCGAGGGAATTGAAAAGAACAAAATAACAAGTCCTATAGGCGCCTTGCTCCCTATTTTGGCGAAGAAATCAGCACATTAAGGAGGCGTTTGGATAAGCTACCATTTTTTTGCTTTTTTAATTTTGGAAGTAGAAGCAACTTTTTGCTTCAACTATCAAATTTTTGAAAGTAAGAAGTACGTTTGGAAGTCTCAAATTGCTACCTGTTTTAAAATTTAATGGGCACACACAATTGTCTTCTTTTTTTTTTTTTTTTAATCTCACTCTAGCATTTTATCAAGCAATTGATGTGCATTCAATAGATTCTCAAAAATCATACTTATGAGAAAAAAACAAAACAAATCTCACAAAACAAAAGCAGCGAATATATATATATACATGTTATATATACACCTTCTGTAGCACTAAGACTAACAGGGCATTCAATAGAGAGAGTCAACTACTGTGTTCTTGCATTGCTAGTATTTGCTTATTTCTTTTTCTTGTATATTAAGTTCCAAAAATCTATAGCTATATCTTGCAATACCTAAGTATATAAGATATCATCAAATCATTTGCTTCCTATCTGTTGCAGTATTGGCTATGCGAGCACACAACACTTGTGAAGAAAGTATTACAAAGTGCTTGCCCAAGGTTCCTAAAATGGGACCTTAGGCAATTGATTTCTTCCTTGTTAAAGCGAAAATTGTCTATCCTCAAAGCTAACGAGGTATTACATCATATAACACAGATAACTCATAAACTATTTGAAACTGATTTAAACCCATCAGTTTTAAACTTGATGCAAACCCTCCAGTTTTCATAAATTAAACTGATCTCAACACATCAGTTTTGTTTAATTTACAGGTTTTAGTGGGGGATCTTAAGTTTTGCAAGAAGAATATATATATATATATATTTTGCATCAAAAATAGAAGAGACTGAAGAACAGGAGACTGAAAAAAAAGACAATGAGGGAGATTTTGGTTCTAGGTAACCATTCATTAATGCTATTAACTTCCCTCTGCAGCTTTGTGATTGGTTGGATTTGTCTCTTAATCACTCTCTCCCATCTTCTCTTTTAATACTTTCCAGGTAATTTAAAGCCCTGGCTGATTATATATATATATATATATATATGGAAATCTATTGCCCCATTAATTCATATATATTTCAAGGTTTGGGAGCACTTCTGAGTTCTTTCTAGTCTGCTACCTTATGCATAGCCTTCATTGTGTCTGGAAAGCTGAAGCTAGAAGAAGCTATTGGAGCTACACTGTCTTCTCTGCCAGACGAGGTTGTGGATACTGTTGGGGTTACAGCTTTACCATCTGAAGATTCTGTGTCAGAAAGGAGGAGGACATTGGAGCTGTGTGAATGAAAACCAGACTTATGATTTTAGTTTGATTTGTGTCATTTTCACATGAAACGGTGCCCAAAAATTAGTGTATCTGTGGCGAGTCAGTACTCTGTTTTGGATGCTGAAAGTATTGAGAAGATTGATGATAATACCTTCAGGTGTTATGTGTACAAGTTTAAGTTCTTTGCTTTTGAGATCTGCCTTGTTTTGCTAGTAAAAGTGGAAGAGCAACCCAATGATTCAATTTTTGATCAATTGTATTGACAAACATATTATGGATTACATTTTGATATATGATATTCATTACTATATCATGGTTTAAACTTTGAATGGCATGTTTTGGATTCAATTTTGAAGGGTATTATGATTGTAGCATGTAGAATATATGATACAGGTTTTCGAAAACAAGAAAATTATGAAACAATGTGCGCTACTTAGAGAATTAGGGACGGTAATTACCATCGCTAACAGTTTAATAGTGACAGTAATTAATGTCGCTAAAGGTTTGAACAGTGACTGAATTTACCATCCCTAAAAGTCTAAGTTATAGGGACAGTATAAACCGTCCCTAAATGTGTGTAATAGTGACAATCTTTACCGTGCCTAAAAGTCAAACTAATAGCGACAGAACACCTTTATTGTCGCTAAAGCCTTTAGCGACGGTGGCAGTGGCAACAGAAATTTAGGGATGGAAATTCTGTCGCTAAAGGGCTTTAGCGACAGTATTAAGAGTTTTAGCGACAGTATTTTTCCGTCGGTAAAAATCATATTTTTGTAGTGTCTCCTGGACCATTGTTTGGGTCGTAGTCTGGATTTTTTATCATGTCATAAAAGTAAGAGAGGAGAAAGGAAGGAAGTTGGTTTTCAAGTAACATCAAGTCACGATAGATTTGATCTTCCAGGCAGTCCACATCTAAAATAGGGTTAATAGGTTTTTTGCGAAAAAACTCAATAATAAAGCAAGCATCAAGTAGCATCATCTCCACAAAGTCCTCACTCTTGATGTCATCATCAATGGGTTCTACATAACACTTGCCAATTCTATTGATGATGTCAAAAATAGGTAAGAGGTCGGTTTGCATGTGTTGAAGACTTGGCTGGATTGAACTCCGACGAATGAACATCGGTGTGGTGTTCTCCCTACAAAGCTCCGACGAACAAGTTAGTTCTCAAAATAAATGCCAAGAGAGAGTGTAATAAATGGGGTGTTTATTACTTACCTTATATGGGACGTGACCTCCCCTTTTATAAGGTGATCAAGGGGGCCAGCACTCGAGTGTAATGTTCCCTCTTTAGGGTCACATAGGGGTAAGGTCGGAAATGTATTAATGACCCTGCATAACCGTTTATTGATCATGATGGCCGTCAATATTCGATGTCAGAGGGTGGCCTGAAATGTCTGCAGGTTGTCGGAATTAGTTAGTGATGATTCCTTTAGTACAGCTGGTTCGGAACCGTCTTTAAAGGGCGGTTTAACAAGGTCGGGTGATATATAAGGTCGGCTGATCGGGCCTCCTCATGACAAGTGTTGGCTTTTGGTAATCAGGTCTTGCTTCACCACGCTTGGGTCAGTTGTCAGAGCCGTCTCGTAATCATTTCAAATGGAAAGGTGGTTTCTAGTTGTCCTTATTGAGTGATGTAGACTGATCGGGTGGTACCCAACAGGTCGGTATAGAATAGAGCAGATCGGGTATCACCCACAGGATCAGAAAAATCAAGCCTCGACCCAACACGTGTCGAGCTTTGAATAAGTGCAGATTTTACCCTCTTCAGTTGCCCCCCACTTTCAAAGTTGTAATGCAAGGGAAACTTTTGAAGTGCCAGAGGTCGGTAATCAGCACACGTCGGGTAGGGCAAAAATATCAGATCAGTTATTCGGAGGCGTATTGCTTCAAGAGAGATAGTCTGAAAGAGGGATCGATAGGATCGGTATGTCGAAAGGCATTAGTGATCAGGTCGCGTGCCATTGGACAAGTGTCGCGTTGGCTTCTTGTGAGCAATCGATAACCTTTTTATTTTTGGACTTTCATTTTGGAGAAGAGCAAAAGTTTATAGTGATCAGTGATCATTTTTTTTTCTTTAGTCTTTGAGAAGAGCCAAAGTTATAGTCATCGGTGATCACTTCTTCTTTGATCTGTTATAGTGATCGGTGATCATTTCTTGTTGATCTTTGGTCATTTAAAAGAGCCAAAGTTATAGTGATCAGTGATCAATTCCTCTATGATCTTTGGTCTTTGAAAAGAGCCAAAGGTATAGTGATCGGTGATCACTTCTTCTTTGATTTTTAATCTTTGAGAAGAGCCAAAGTTATAGTGATCAGTGATCATTTCTTCTTTGATCTTTGGTCTTTGAGAATAGCCAAAGTTATATTGATGGTGATTAGTTCTTCTTTGATCTTTGGTCTTTGAGAAGAGCCAAAGTTATAGTGAT
>JAESVK010001270.1:0-41124 GCA_017140935.1 Hamamelis virginiana
GGTTTCTGTTCAATTTTATCTACCCAAAGTAAGGAAGAGTGATTGCTCTTAGGTACCTTCTTTTTGCTCATGGAAGTGATTAATAGGATGTACATTTTAATTGTTTATTGTTTGTCCAATTGTCCTTTACTCCTTTTGTATTTATTTTTTTCCATTCTTTATATATTTTTTTCTCCTTTAGAATTCAGAGAAAACAGTTTGTATCTTGTAGCCTTGCTTTGTAAAAGTCTAAATAAGCTATGCAGTTTGTATTAACTTCCCTGATATTTACAGAGAATTTACAATTCGCCCAACTCTGCCCAAAACAAGGCAAGGACACAATTACTGAACAAGCAACGCATGTTATCTCAGGTAGTTTTTTCTTTTGCTTTTCCATTCATAAGACATAGTTGTTTCTCTTGATACCATTAGATATAGATGGTTATGCCACTTAATTGTTTAGGTCAATTTCTGTTACTCTTACCATTTTTAATTTTCTAGAGAAATTTGTCTAATGTTATGTTGATCTCTCAATTTATTCAAGTTAATGAATTTAGTTGTGGAAACATATTAAAAAATATAATAATTAAAATTTATGAAAATGGAACCTTAGAGAATTATATAATTCTCAAGAACCTCTAACTTTATAGACATTTGAATAATTTTTCATAGTTTCTTTTGAATAGGGCAGTGTGAACATGAACTCTTCAGAAGCCGAAGATCTTTCCATACCAATTGATTCACAACCAACTTTAACATCAACACAAGCAGAGACTGTTCCTGTAGCACCTTCTAGAAAACGAAAGTTGACATTCGTTGTATGGAATGACTTTACAAGGGAAAATTTGAATGGGGAAGATATTGCCACTTGTAATCATTGCAATGCAAGACTCAAATGTGATAGCAAGAATGGTACCAAGCATTTGCATAACCATTTGGATAGGTGTGTGAAAAGGAAGAATGTTGATATTAGGCAACAAATCTTAACCATGCAACAGAGAAAGTCATATGGAAAAGTGCAAATGGGTGATTTCATTTTTGATCAAGATGTATCAGGAAGGGATCTTGCTCATGCAATTATATTGCATGAGTACCCTCTTTCCATTGTTAATGTTGCTTTTAAAAAGTTTGTTAAAGGCCTTCAACCTTTGTTCAAAATAGTTTCTCGTAACACAATTAGGAGTGACATATTTAAAATCTATGAGGGTGAAGTTAAAAACTTATAAGATGTTGGAAAACCTAAATAGCCGAATTGCTATTACGACTGATATGTGGACATCTAATCAGAAGAAGGGCTATATGTCTCTCACTGTGCATTTTGTCAACGATTCTTGGTTGTTGCAACATCGGCTTAGAAGGTTAGTTAAATTATGCATTTAAGTCCTTTTAAATATATATGTTTTTATTTTTATTTGTTTATGTGATGATAATTATTGATATAAATATATTTTAACATGAATATTTTAGGTTTATGTATGTGCCAGCACCTCATAAGAAATAAATTCTAGTTAATTGTTTGTTGGATTGCTTGCTTGATTGGAATATAGATAGGAAGTTGATGACAATTACTGTAGATAACTGTTCCACTAATGATGCCATGATTGATATTATTTTGAACAAGTTATCTATAAGTAATTCACTTATACTTGATGGGAAGATACTTCATATGCGATGTGGTGCACATATTTTGAACTTGATTGTGAAGGATGATTTGGTAGTTATAGGGGTTGCAGTTGAAAAGATTCGTGATAGTGTTGTATATTGGGCGGCAACACCATCAAGAGTGGAGAAATTTGAGGATGCGGCTCGCCAATTAAGAATTCCTTGTACTAAAAAGTTGCCTCTTGATTGTAAAACAAGATGGAATTATACTTATTTGATGTTGTCCACTGCTTTAATTTATAAAGATGTTTTCCCACATTTGAGACAGCGTTGAGAAACACTACACATGTGTGCCAACAGAGGATGAATGGGAATTGGCAAGAGAGATATATGCGAGGTTGAAATTGTTTTATCATGCTATAGAGTTATTCTCTGGGACTAACTATCCCACTGCGAATATCTTTTTCATTAAAGTGTGTGACATTAAGGTGGCATTGTCTAAGTGGGTAGTGTGTGAAAGTGAAGTTGTAAGAAGGATGACATCAAAAATGAAAGTATTGGAGTGTGTGTCACATGGTCATGTCAGTAGCAGTTGTCCTAGACCCAATGTACAAAATGAAAATTGTGGAGTATTATTATAATTTGATTTATGGTTGTGAGTCTTCAAGTGAAATTGAAAAAATTAAACAAAGTTGTTATGATTTACTCAGTGAGTATCAACTAAAGTCTGGGTCAAATAAGGATTTGTTTTACACATCTGTGTCATCTTCTGATACAGATGTTAGTGGTGTAGAGGAGCGTGATAATCTAGATAGATATTATGCATTTGTTAGTAATAATTCACAAAATGTATATGTAAAGTCAGAGATGGACCATTACTTGGATGAGCCTGTTTTGCCAAAGTCTCTAGATCTTGATGTGTTGAGTTGGTGGAAGACAAATGGTGTGAAGTATCCTACTTTGCAGAGGATTATTCGAGACATATTTGCTATTCCTGTGTCGACAGTTGCATCAGAGTTTGCTTTTAGTACAAGTGGTAGAGTTGTGTGTCTACATCGTAGTAGACTTCATTCAGACACTTTGGACCCTTGATGTGTACTTAAAATTGGTTGTGGGCTGATTCGCAAGGTAATTAATTTAAATGTTAAATTATATTACCATTCAAATGTATCATATATAAATATTTATGTATAATATTTTTTGTTGCTCTTGTTGTATGTGTAGCGACTTGTTCGACAGCAGACTCAGATTGCATTCATTCCATTGTGGAGGATGGTGATTCAGATGTGGAGTCATAGCTTTGGAGATGGAAGTTGTACTACCTTTCTAGTTTGGAGGAAAATAATTAAAACTAGTGAACTTGTTTCTTATGTTGAATTATGTGCTTCAGTTGGACTTTCATTTGTATTGGGATTATATTTGTTTGTTAGTTTGTTTACATAACTTTAAACATTATTTGCTTGTTTACTACCTTTCTAGTTTGGAGGAAAATAATTAAAATTAGTGCACTTGTTCTTATACTGAACTATGTGCTTCAGTAGTACTTTTATTTGTATTGGGATTATGTTGAACTTGTTTATATTTGCTTGTTTATTTGTAGTTGATGTTCTTTAATATTTATTTTAAAAGAATATTTTGATAGATTATTGTAAATTGAGCAGATTTGTAATTTTTGAACATTAAATCCCTTGTGACCCGCTTGACCCGTTTAACCAGTCTCGTCCCGTTCCGCCATATTAAACGGGACGGGACGGGGTGGTAACGGAATGAAGTTTTTTTTAATTGGGACGGGAATGAGATGGGAAACCCTGACCCGTCACGAATTTGGGACGGGAATGAGATATGATTTTCTTAAATGGGACGGGGTCGGGGAAGGGGTGACCCATCCCAAACCCGCTTCGTTGACATCCCTAATTGTAATTAGTTTATTTATTTATTTTTGTCCCTCTGAAATGGTAATTAATATGAACATCAGTTTTGTCTCAAAAATTCATTTTTCTTCCTCATGGGATGAGGTCTTGAATTTCATTCCTCATGAATCCTTGACCTATTTTATTACTCCCATTTCCATTAACAATTAACCACTAACCCTACTAATATATATTGTCCAACCAAAAAAAAAGTAATTAATATTAAATATTTTATTTAAATAATAAAAATGAAAGGAATGCTATATATATATGTCCCAAATTTGGGACATACTAGCTTTTGTACTCCTAATGAATATTATTCTTTTTTTTTTTTTTTTAATTGTGAGGCCCACCTTTCTATCTCTTGGATAAAGAATAAAAGGCTGAAATTCACACAAAAATATGTCCCTAATTTTAAAAGTTAAGATGTTGACAAAAAAATAAAAAGAAGAAAAAAAAGTAAAGCATTTTATATAATAATGAGTTGTAAGAGAAACTCCAATGGAATGTTATTTGAGATAATTCCGATCATATCAGCCCATACTTACCTAATTTATGTAAACATGAAGCCCATAGATATTGTACTTATGGACGTCGTGCATGCAAAAAATTACGGTGATCCTGATGTCAGAATTTCAAAATATAAGAAACTGACCGTTGGATCATTGGATCATTGTGATTCAAAATATAATTATGAAAAATTGAGACCGTTGAAAACTGTCATGATTTTTCTCAGTGACATATTCAAGAAACTGATCGTTGGATCATTGTGATTTTTGGTATACATGACATGCATAAGTATTGTATCTAATTCAACGGCCAGTTTTTCAAAATATGCATCTCATAATTATCTATGGGCTTCATGCTTACATAAGCTTAGGCTCACCGGATCATTTATGCTATTTGAGATGTCATTTCCACCTAAATTGATTACTCCAATGAGGCGCCATTTACGTAATATCATTATTTTCCATTAAAAAAAGGGTAAGAAATGGTAAAGTATAGTATTATTGCATTGGAATACACAAGTGTCAAAATTCACTACTACAATAATAGTCAAAGAAGACAGTGTAAAGAAGACAGTTTTGAAAACTGTCTTTGAAAAATTAAGAAGAAGACAATTTTTATTAACTGTCTTCATTGTAAACTATTTAAGGACAGTTACTTGTAAACTGTCTTTGATGGACTAAATATAAAGACAGTTAATTTTTGAAAGAGATTTTTTTTGTTTTGGACTAGACTGAAACGACACCGTTAAGCAAAAAGTCCATTTTCATTTCCCGCCTGGCTACTGCGCCATAACCCTCTCTCATTTTTCATTTCAGAATCCCTATAATCTCCTTATCTCTCTGTCTCCACGGAAGCTTTCCTCCTCTCTCTCTCTGTCTCTCTCTCTCTCTCACACGTCACCGTTGATTCTCGGACTCATGCTAGCGTGATTAGCTCCTCCTCAGGTTCGACTCTTTCATTCTTATCATCTTGCTGTTGATGATTGTTGTGATTGTGATTTGGCATCTCATTTTGGTTCGCTTGTTCTGTGGTATTGATCTTTGAGTCGTGTTCGTAGAGGATTCGAAGCCTAGGGTTTGGATTTGGAATAGGCTTTTTTGTTCTTGTGTTTCTTATATTTTGATTGGTTCATATCTGATTTGTATAGATAAGATTGGCTTTTTGAAAGCTGTTTTTTTATTTTGTTTCATTTGTTTAAATGAGGGTTTTTTTTTTTTAATTTGATATCAATTTTCCTTTGTATTTTTGCTTGATTCGAAGCCCAAGATGGAATGCCCTCATCCCTGCTTTTCATTTTTCCAAATTTTGCAGTGCAATATGGTATTTCTGGTTTAACATAATGCAATTGGTTTCTTCTCTTGAAATCAGGCTGTTTATTGTTGTTTGACAAATTTTTCTTCTCTAGTCAAGCAAATTTATCAGGTTGCTAGGATATGCTAGCCTCCAGTAACAATTATTTGATATGAAAACGCTTGTAAAAGTTGCTTGTGTTATATTAAAGGCAGTAACTTTAATTGACTATCTTTCTCATTGACTCAAGCAAACAAATTTAAAGGATCCACCTTAACCCTATTCTTGCATTCAATGAATTCAAGGAATATTGTTGATAATACTCTGAGGAAGCACTTTAAAGTTTGGAAGGTTCATCTTCACGGAGATGCTCAAGCCTAAGGAAGCCTTGAAATAAATCTGTGACAAAATTTTTGATCCAACCCTCCTTTTCCATTGTGACCAGTACATTCTCTACAACATTCATCCAATCTGACACGAAAGTATGGTTTCATCTAGGTCATTATGCAGCACTATTCTCAAACCTGATTTAATGAGCATTATCATAAAAATCTGGTATTGTCCTTTTTTTTTTTTTTGGTACATTGTATATCATCTAAGGAATCTTGTTCTATTTAATCTTTTTGTTACAGTATGAAGTTTTCTGGTTCTGAAAACTCAAGTTAGATTACTATTATTGGAAATATCTATTCTTTCTAGCTTTAAAACAATTAAAGTTCAAATAATCGGATCGATTTGGCAACAAAACGCGTTTTTATATGTACTGATCTGGTAGCTCTGTTTGCAGCTAATACTGTGTATTCTTAGTTGTTTTCTGTTTATGCATATTAGCAGCAGGGCAGATGGACAAATTAGGCCATAGACACAGTGATGGGAATGTTTGAATTAGGTAATTCTACCTAGCAAGATTAAGAGAAAGATGAGCTGTGATGAAGGTAGTGTAACATCTTATCTCCCTTATACTTGAAACAGTTTTGGAAAAAAAGTAATAGTTTACAGTTCTATACACCTTTTTGTCCTAAAAGTTAAGAAATGCACTCTTTTCTTGTATATTTTCCACATATACTGTGCTTGTGACCATCACAAACTCCTAAATAGAGACCATTCTGTGGGCAAGCTGCCTCTTGGACAGGCTCTAGCCTACTAAAATATCCAATGATATATGTGGGACATTTCATTTTTAATGATTGGTGTTTTGACATTCAAAAAAGGGTTCCACCTTGATTTACTTAAAAAATGTGTAGAGCAAGAGAATTATATCCTTTTCGATATGTAGCGTATTATGAAGGTCCTACTTGCTTTGCTATTTTTTTTTTGTTTTTATTTTGTTTTGTTTTGTTTTGTTTAAGAGGTTCTCTATTGTTCTTCCACATACACACATTCTAAAATAAAGGTTAGTAAATAGCTTTGAATATTGATGTGTGCCCATGTCCAGTCTTAGGGGAGTTGGCAATGGATGCTGCACTGATCATTTAATGTTTGAACCCTCTGCAATCTTGATAATGTTGTCTATTTTTGGACAAGATAGATCCAAATATAAATATCAGATGATTTGTGGGGGTGTGATTTATTTAAGAGAGCATTCATAGATTGAATTGTTTGGGTGAATAGTTTGGTAAATAGTTTGGGTAGATGAGGTGGACACTTGGAAGGGGAGAAGTCCCAGATGCAAAACCCATGTTCACTCTTGGCCACATTATTCTAAATATGCTCGTTAGTGAGTCTGTTGATTTGTAAATTTCATTTTCTTGGATTGGAGACTGAATTTGGGTTCACAATCAAATTGTCAGTGCAGGTTTTAGGAGCTTCATTGTATCTGTTGTCCATTCAGCGGCAGCACTCATGCTGGAGTGCAAAATGTAAGGAGCAGAATGCCACGGTATCTGTTGTCCATACTAACATATCAAGCATTATGAATACTGATGATCTTGTTCCGCATTGTTGATGTGCACACAGTAGTAACATATCAAAGGATTACTTGCAGAAAGAATTCAGATCTTAAAGAGAAAGGCTCATTGGAAGAATGCCTATTTTTACTTGTGGGATTAGGTATGAATGGGCAGTTGCAAATAAGCAGGAAACATTGCCATTTTTCTTTTGGCTTATTGATGAACTTGAATTCCCAGGATGAAGTTGTTGTTCTATTCTTTATGATAAGCTAACATGTATGTATTGAAATCAGCCAGCCACTAAACCTGGAACAGTATGATTCCATTCGCAACATAGCCAGTGAAATTCACACTTATGCATCTGATGCCCGTGTTCTAACTACTTATTACTGCGGTAAGAATTTGTTTCTCACTCATTAGTCCTGTTTTTACTTTAGACTCCTGTTTGAGTGACATAGAAAGTTCATAATCTGCTTGTGCATTTCAGGTATTAATTTGGGGAATTTTCATGCCGACGACACATAACAGATTTCCACACTGGACCTTTGCAGTCAAAGGCTCATCTTTGGGGTTTGCTACAAATAACAATCAATTATGAATCTTAAACTCTGTGTGAAGCATTTTATATTTTGATGGTCTCACCATTTTTTCCTCTTTTTGCGTGGCTTTAGGAATGGCCAGAAGATGATTATCCACCTTATGCAAATGGACCGGGCTATATTTTGTCACCCAACATTGTATCTGAGTTATAAAACATAAATTAAGCTTGAGTGACATTAATGACTCTCTCTCTCTCTCTCTCTCTCTCAAAGAAGGTGATGCATATTGGCATGTTTGTCATCCAACATTGCAATTTCTCATTGTTCCTGCGTGATTCATTCCGTGGTGCCATTTGCACGAAGTTGCTGCTACTTATACTTATTTTTCTACAATTTAGTGTTTGTCAAATATTTTTCTTCAATTTAGTGTTTTTCAAATATTTTCTTTAGGTGATTTTGTGTTAGATTTAACATGATCTTTCATATATTTCATGATCATGAGTTTATAACAAGGTGTGTCTTTTGGTTTCAGGTGCTTCATCACTTCCCTAAATTTTTTGAAGATGCCACTTTTAAGGATTTCATGCATGCGTATGCTTTAGGTGCACAACTTCTTTTGAAATTATTTGGTTTCTTCTTAATCAAATGTGTGCTGGAATTGCTATTCCCATTTTTTGCGTTATAGAGCTTATTTTCATATGTTTTGTGTACTCTGTTGAATTTTTCTTAGAGGCTACTTGGATATCATTATCTTGCCACAAATTTATGATGGAATGGAATTAAGTAGTATGCAAGTCAACTTTAGATTGTCTTAGAAGTTATATGAGGAATTGGCTATGTTTTTTTATTAGAGTTCTGAATGCATCTTGGTGAACTCTTATAATTCCATCTATCAGATGAGATAGATTTCATGACTGAAAGCTTTCAAAACTCCTGAAAAATTACAGGTTTGAGAAAAATTGGCATGGCGGTATTTATTTTAAAAAAAAAAAAAAAACCATTGTTATTAGTGCCTATAGATTTGGCACTAGTTGAACCTTCAGTTTGTGTTGTTTAAGTATTTACCAAAGTTCCAATTTGGGGGTTTTGTCATGTCACATGCATGAATAGAAACACCTAACAATGCATAGCAAATTAAATATTTCAATTTGGGGTTTTGTTTAGGCAATAACTTCTCCCCAATTTTGTTGCAATCAAGCTATTGTCAAAGTTTCAATTTGGGGCTTGCATAATTATGGGGATGTGTTTTAAAGACAATTGTCAGTAAAGGATTTTTCCAATCATTGTTCACTATTTCGCCAAGAAGAGAATAGATAATGGCGAGATAAGATATGCAAAATGAGTCTTATTCAAATATTAGGGATGGTTTAGGGTTTTCTTAATAAATTTAAGAGTTATATATGTGTATATGTATTTATTTATCTTCTTTTGAGCTCTTGAACTTTCTTGATTGTTAATTAGCTTAGGGTTGGCCAAGCTCATACAAACAAAGCTTGAACAGGTTTAGTGAATTTGTCATTACTATGAAATTGATTGTGGAGAGACTAGTGAATTTTCAATTCCAGTACACTTACATTGAGGGGTCGACATTGAGCCCATTTTTGCTTAAATATAGATTAGTTAAGTGGATGATGCAGATCTCAAAAAGCTTTGGAAATTGGTTCCAAGTTTAAGACGGGTGATGCCTAAGAGATTTTAGGCCCTTTATTTTACTTTCAGTGCTGCCAAGTTTTCTTAAAATCACCGATAATTCTTAGTTTTCCAACACTTTTACCCTTAAAACTCTATTTTTTTCTATAACCCCAACATTTCTCCAACCTTTTAAACCTTGATCCTAACATCCAAACCCTCAAATAGTCGCAATGAAGCCCTGAATTAGCTGCTGTCCAGAATTTCCAGCAACTGTTTCCTGTGTTTCCAACAATCCAACAACTCTCTTGCCTTAACCCTTAACTCCTTAAGCCTATTCCTACCCTAAGCCATCTATGAAACTACTACCCTTAACCTTTGATATGAAACTACTACCCTTAACCTTTGATATGTCCTCTAAATATCCTACATCAGTGGACATTTGAAGTCATGTGGTACATGCTATTTGTTGAAGATCTTATTTTAGTTGATAAAACTAAGGTAGGAGTATGTGTTAAGTTAGAATAAAATCAAAGGTTTTAAGATGAGTAGAATTAAAATTTAATTTATGCAATGCTCATAAATGTTAACGAGTTGCAGGAAACACTTGAATTACAAGCATACCAATTGCATCTGAACTTCTATGTTATAAAAAAGGTGATTAGGTGAATACCTCTCTTTTTCTAGATACTCCAAAAGATCGCCTGTTATAGACATGAGAAATAATGTGGCTATCGCCTATATGTTCCACTTCTATACCCTAGAAAAGTGAACATTTCTCTACTTGGTACTCCGGGATATTTCTAGAATTGAGGGGTGAGAAACAATATGGCTATATGTTTCACTTCTATTCTCTGAAAATGTGAAGGTTTGTTTTTCTTTTTCTAGATTCTTCAAAAGATCGCAATCGAGACATTCCATATCACACATCATTGGGGTTCCATCACGAGCAAGAGAGCACATCTCAAACTGAGATAAATGCTCCTCTTTGATAAGTCCTTGATTCCAATGAAAGCTTAAAATGAGAGTTATAAGACTTCTCTTCTACACTGAAGACTAAGGTATAAAGCTTCAGAATTTATTTTTTTTCATGCTTTCTTATGAATGAAATGCTACGATTTTAATTTAGAATTCCATTGATGTCATTGTTTTCTTACTTTGAATAATTGAACTGAAATTTGCATTTCTTTATTTATATATAGGCTCTTACTGCATCGAAAAGCAAAGTTGGTTGCCCAAAGACTTTTGGAAGGGGTACGAAGACGAGCTTGCTTCATGCATATCCCTTGTGACTTCAATTGAATGGATGGAGATTTAATTGAAATGGCTTGTTTTTTATTTATATGCATGTTATTTGGAAAGAGTGTTTCCAAATTAAATTTAACACAATAGCTTTTATCTGATTTTGGGTATATGTGAGATACATGTTTGGTCTTAATTAAGTGAATGAAAATATTTTTATTTTATTTGCTAGCACTTTTTCTACGTACTCAATTTATATGCATGCAGGAGTTTGGATACATTGTATTACCAATTAGAAACGTGTACAGGTTTACAGGGAACACTTACAGTTTGTCTAAATTAACAGCTTAACATACCAATTAGAAAAGTGGCTTTTAAGGACGGTTTCTAGGTGTCTTTGAAACACAGATATGAAGACAGTTTTTAGCAGTCTTTAAAATATCACAATACGAAGACAGTTTTTAACTGTCTTTAAAATATCACAATACGAAGACAGTTTTTAACTGTCTTTAAAATGCACAGATATGAAGACGGTTAAAAACTGTCTTCAAAAGAGACATATATGAAGACGGCTAAAAACTGTCTTCAAAGGTTCAGATATGAGGACGGCTAAAAACTGTCTTCGAAAGGGTCCGGACTTTAGAAGACACGGCTAGGGAAGACAGTTTCCCAACTGTCCTCGTATGTCTATGAAGACAGTTTTTAGCTGTCTTCTAATCCCTTTTTTGTAGTAGTGATTGGGCATTATTGTCAATTAATGCTATTTGGAATGTCAAATTTTAATTTCCGCTCATTAAATGACATGAATGCATTGGAGATACTGTATAGAATGGAGTAATATTTTTCAACTCTAAAGTTAATTTAATGCATTGGAACACATAAGTGCCAAAATTGGACATTAATATTGTCAACAAATGCAATTTGGAATAGCAAATTTTAATTTTCACTCATTAAATGACACGAATTCATTATTATTATTATTATTTTTGTCAACAAGAACTTTTATTGATCAAGACAAAGAAGATAACATATCAGTCTCCAAAATAGGCCGAAGCCAATCTGGAGGATGGTTCTTCCAAGAAAAAAATGATAAACAAGAGATAGCAAATTCATTGAAGATGTTCTAAAGAATGAAATAAAATACTATTTTACACGGAGCAATGCTATTCCACCCACTTATTTCATCCATCTTTTTCAATACATTTTATTTGACATTTAATGTATGGTTAACATAAATAAAAATTATTTCAATATAATAAATATGATTGGTCCGAGTGAATTGGGTAGAAAAAGATGGACAAAGAAACATTTTCCTTTACAATTCTAAAATTAATTTATTGCTATATAACTGTAAACTGTCCAAGTCTTCCCACTATTAATACGTACATCTGTTACCGACAAAAATTAAAAAATAAAATAAAATAAGCCTTCATCCAAACTGAGCCCGCCCCAGAGAAGGACGATGAAGGCATCTCTTTAATCACAATCACACACAACATTAAAAGCAGGAGGAGGAAACGTGTGCAAAAGTAGGTGGCAAGAGTAAACATTTGAATGTTTCTTATCCATTAATGCCATATACCCGTTAACTGTCCCTGAAGTCAAATGACTGTCGGTTGTCTTTATGGATAATAATAAATAAAATAATAAAATAATAAAATAATAAAATAATAAAAAATAAATAAATTATTATTTATGCTCTATTTTTTTCTTATAAATTAAATTCCAGTTATTTGGGAAAAAAATTTATTTTTATGCTCTATTTTTTGTACAATGTTAAACAATTTTATTGAAAATATGAACTTACTAAATAGAATTAAAATAAGGGAGAAATTACAGTTTCACTCTCTTAACTATCTCCGATTTACATTTTGTACTCCTATAGTTTTAATTGCAACATTGACCCCCTAAATTTTTTATTTGTAACACTTTGCATCCTTATGTAGCCATTTGTTTATTTGACTGATAGTATTAAGTTTGTTATTTTTTTATGCAATATTTATCGTAAATTTTTAATTTATTCATAAGTATATTGGTAAATTTTCATGATTTTTCTCAATATATTTTAATTTTTGTAGATTATTTTCTCCATACATTAAAAAAAATTCGTAATAAATAAAATATATTGAGAAAAATCATGAAACTTCATAGATATGCTTGTAAATATATTAGCAATTTAGGATAAATATTGCATAAAAAAATAACAAGCCTAATGCCATTTTTCAATCAAATAAACAAATGGTTAACTAAAAGAATGGTACAAAAATGTCACAAATCAAAACTTCAAGGTTAATGTATTGCAATTGAAACTATAGATGTGCAAAGTACAAGGATGATAGTTGAGGGGTCAAACTGTATTTTTTTCTAAAATAAAACTAAGGCAAATCATCTTTAATTAATTAAGTTTTTATATTTTGTTTAACAACTTCTTTATTAAGGCAACAAAGACCACTACTGAATGCTAACTCATTTTAGGTTTCTAGCCTAACAGATTATTTGCCAAACAACCCTTTACAAGACTCTACATTTCAAGCCTAACTGATTATTTGCCAAACAACCCCTTTGATAAGATGGTACAGACCACTGCTCATCAATGTTGGGTTTATTTATTTATGGGAAAATTATAAATTGACCACTGTATTATTAGGAAAAAAAAATACTTTGCAGTCCTGAACTATTAATTATGACACATTGACCTCTTTTACTAACAATTTGCGACAGATTGCATCATTTTGTCAGCTAACTAACTGGACATCCATTTTAATAGACAGAAAATCAAGTGTGTTTACGTGAAGGTATTTTTCCACCAACATTAAGTGAATATATGAATACACGTGATTTTTCTTGTTAAATTGACATTCAATTAGTTGACGAAAGAATGCAATCTGTTATAAAATTGATAGTACAGGGGTTAATGTATCATAATTGATAGTCCAAAAGTAGAAATTGTTTTTGGATTTTCGGTTTTTGATCTCATCATGCTGAACATCTGGATGGATTAATTAATAGAGAATGATTTTGTTTCTTCTTTTATGCAAATGTTTTAATGATGTTCATGTCTCTCTGTCAAATGCCAAAGCACTATGATGGTTGTTAGGGCTATATATTAAAAGCCATGTTTTTATGTAATAGACCTTAGTATTTATTTATTAATGAATTCTGATATTGCATTTTAAATGAGAATCTGTATGAGCTATGTTTGCATTATATTATCTTCTAATGTTATGCATGTGTGTCTTTTTATTCTACATAGTAGATGATCTGGTGTGTAGAGTTCGGCTTACACACAGAAGATCAGATCATCAGTTCTTGTAGAATATAAGTTTATTGTTCACAATCTGAGATGGAGTTGGACACACCATCGGTAAGATTGTAGCACATGATTTCAGTAGGTCTGTCTTGACTATGGGGAGTGGTTTAGTTCCAACTTCTTGTGCTAGTACACTTGTGTGTATTGAACGGGACCGTATTGAGGTAATTATTTTATACTGACACATAAAATAATTAATACCGGTTATTATGAATACTTATACTCTTAATCCCGAAATAATTAATGGACACATGCATTTATTATTAGTTATTTTGATTCATAAAGAGTGAGATCTTTATAGGTCAATAATCTCGTTGAGTTGGATAATTGCATTAATTGTATGGTGAATATTTATTATAAGTTTTGATTATGACAAACCCTGCAGGTGGATTTTGTATCCAACATATCAAATAAGTTAAGTGAAAGGTCTCAAGGAGATTAATAGATGTTGATTAAATAATATTGTCAGTAATTTAATATAATCAATGGGCATCTGTAATCTTAACGTGAGGAGATTAATAAGTATTTAATAACAAAAAGCTCGAAATTTAATTTCGAATGAGCTAGGGAGTGCAGTTATAATTCTTTAGTGGAATGAATTATAATTGATGTAAATCGGTTTTAATATTTACATTGGGAGCCCGAAACTTATTTGCTTTTAGGTCCCTACCGTAGCCTATATATATGCCATGTTGGGCAGCCACTAGGTTAAGATAAGGCAGTCGTCCATCAAAGAGAGAGAGCACATAGAGAGCCACTCTCTCTTCACGTTTTGGCAGTGAGGAATACGGTAGAAGGCTTGAAGGGATCGAGCAGTGATCAACCGTTCGTGATTTTTGAGATCAATCCAGACAGATCTCAAGGTACGGATTCTTCTCTTTATGTTAATAGATTCGGATTTTTTTTTTTGTAGCATAATCTATAAGTACTATCACGAGTTCATGGGATTTCCGCTCCCAGCAATGGTCAATTGCTCACTTCATAATTTTCAATACAAGAGAGCTGTAGCATGTAGCCAGTAGCTATGCTATATACCGCGATTAAGGTGCAAATGAGTTTACTAATGGATTCCTGGCAAATCATTTTTAGGATAAGCTGATGAATTCTGTGGATAATAATTTTGGAGAATTTCAATTTTTCTATTTGAAGTTGTCAATTGATGGTGGAAAAAAACAAGAAAGAGGTGGAGATTCTAGCCATTAATTTCTTGTTATAATCTTGAGTGAATAAATTGGACATATTTATATGCACCAAAAAGGTGCAATTGGGAATGTTCTAGCCGGCTGAAAAAGTCTCTTGCTGATTGTACCAAAGAATTGAGTTTGCGTCTGGCCTTCATTAGGGTGGGAAGGATTAAGAAAAAGGAGATCGAGAGCTACCTCCTGTTATGTGGCTGGCTCATAAGCCTCGTGGACTTCTTGACATTTAAATTATTCACATATCATCATTTATGGTAATGATTTCTTTCTTCAATGATCTCATTCAAAATGATAGATCTATAACATCAACATTGTGTAAAATAGCAATAGAAATTCATTTCCATGGAACAACAAAACAGACCCTCAATCATTCCATAACTTACAATTCTGCTAGATTAAATATGATTTAGCAATTTAATTTGTATCCTATTTTTGAAAAACACCCATAAGCAAACATTTAAATGACACCCATTTCATTTGGGTCATTATTGCTTTTTATTTTTATACTGACATCACAATGCTTTCATTGATCAAATGAGGAGAAGAGAGAAAATTTCCTGTAGCCTATTAGGGAGCTGGAACAAATGGGAAATAGTCATATTTCTACACCGTGGATTCTAGTTATTTAACATGTAGCCCAAACCTGCAAGTAATTGACCATCAAATCTGGACCAAGAGGAAAACAGTCATGTTTCTCTGCTTTGACTCAGTAACCCACCTAACTAAACACATGCTTTCTTCATGTCATAGATGTCTTTGAATAATAGGGAAATGAAAATGTGATCCTAAAATTGAGGTTTTCAAAGATGACAAAAATCCTGGAAAAGGTCAAAGAAGAATTAAACGAATATACCCAAAAATATTGCCTTGCTATTATAGAAATGTAGCCCACAAAAGTTTGAGAAACATTTGTAAACACAGATTTCGTGTCCTGAAATTAAATGAACAAGAAAAATATGGACAAATGTAATTTGTATTGATTTGTGAAAATTAATGGGTACAATTCTCTATTGATATATTCTTTATAAAAGAATAAAAATCATCTGATTAATTCTCTTTTGATGACTTGACAATCCAAGGGCTAAGATATCTTGATCTCGAATCGGACAATGGCTTGATTTAATTCAAGGGCGACGATCGCTCGTTCTTGAATCAGGCTTCAGAGTGGAAGATTCGGCACTTGTGTCTTGTACTTGTTGAATCTTTCAAAGTATTGATGAATGCTTGAAGGTCTGGAGTTTGGCAGAACTTCGACTCTCTTATTGAATGTCTGGAGTTTGGCAGCACTTCAATTCTCTGGAAAAGCCTTCATTTTCTTGAGTGAGGGCCTCCTATTTATCGAGGAGTTGATGCACATCTTCAAGTGATTTTGGCCAATTAGAAAATAGTTATTTTCTAATTAATTTAATTTAAAGTTAAGTGGAAGACTTATCTTTTGTTGTGATGATGTGGCCTCCTATGTGTTGACATGTGTCACTTGTCATGGACCCACATGAGTTTTTAGGTGGGACCCACCAGTCTTGAATTTAAATTGTTGACCAGTCAAATTTTTGATCATTGACCGATCAGACGGTGATATGCATTTCACTAATTTTTTTGATGTCTACAACATTTACCATTACTAAAAATTTATGGGAGATCCTAGGATCTAGATTCGTGCACAAGATTGTTTGACGATATATTTTAATAGGGTTAATTGGTAGCAGGAAAGGCCAAACCTTCTCTATTAAGACTTGAATTCGGAATCTCAAGACTTAAGAGTCAAGAAAAATGCCAAGTGAGCCACACATATGGGTGGCAAATGGATGGGTATGGGTTGGGCCATAAAATGATCATCCCCATTCAACTAGTACCATGTCTTGACCCATACCCATATATCATGGGTCAACCCGCCCGACCAACCAACCCATGTATCATGGGTCGATCCATTTTTATTTATTTATTTTATTTATTTATTTTTTATTTTTAATAGACGGATACAAAAAAACTCAAAATAAAATAAAATTACCGCATTTAACAACAAAATTTAACATGTCATATATATACAAATCTCGTTCGAGGTGTTTCTTCATGCGTCGAAATGACCCACCAACTCATATATGATGGGTCGACCTGTTTTATATATATACAGAGGTGCTAATATAAGGTGCACCTGATGCATCTTGCATCAGGTGCCCTCCTCTACAGCCACTTGTGGTGAAACTTTTTAAAAACTGACCGTTGGATTAAATACCCTTATAATGTATGTCATGTCTGCCAAAAATCACAGTGATCCAACAGTTGGTTTATGAGAAAACTGACATCTAAAAAATGATAACATTTTAAAGAACAAAAAATTCATAGTTTTTTAACAGTCAGTTTTCTCAGAAACCAACCGTTGAATCACTGTGATTTTTGGCAGACATGACATACATTATAGGGGTATCTAATCCAACGGTCAGTTTTTAAAAATTTTCACCACAGGTGGCTGTAGAGGAGGGCACCTGATGCAAGATGCATAAGGTGCACCTATATTAGCAGCTATATATATATATATATATATATATATTAAAAAAAACGCATATACGCGCCAACAAAATAAAATAAAATTGCTGCATTTAACAACAAAATTTAACTTGTCATATTCAAATTCTCAACAAAAACTGCATTCTTACTTCACAATTTTGCAATTAGTTTTTTCAAAAACCAACCGTCGAATCACTGTGAGTTTTTTGCAGGCATGACATACAGAAGAGGGGCATCACTATGAGTTTTTGCAGGCATGATAGTTCGTAAAACTGACCGTTGGATTAGATGCCCCTCTTCTGTATGTTATGCCTGCAAAAACTCACAGTGATCCAACGGTTGGTTTTTAAAAAATGTCATTGTGAAAATATGTAACATTTGGCCAAAAAGAGAATCATGTGCCCTTATGTCAAAAAACATTCGGTTTTATATATTTTGGCATTCTGCACTTCTGTAGGGTTAGTTGCAGAATATGTTTAAAAAAATCGACCGTTGGATGAAATACTCATCTTATGAATGTCATCATGCCTACCAAAAATCAGGATGATCCAACGGTTGGTTTTTGAAAAAACTGATTGCAAAATTGTGACATTTTGAATAACTGTAAGAACGCAATTTTTTGTTGAAAATTTAAATATGACATGTTAAATTTTGTTGTTAAATGCGGCAATTTTATTTTATTTTGTTGGCGTGTATATGCGTTAAGAAAAAAAAAACAAGGGTCGACCCATTATATATGAGTTGGTGGGTCTGCTCGACACATGAAGAGAGATCTCGAACGAGATTGGTTTACATATGACATGTTAAATTTGTTGTTAAATGTGGCAATTTTATTTTATTTTAAGTTTTTTGTTGGCGTGTATATGCGTTAATTTTTTTTTTAATAATAATAATGATAATATATATATATATATATATATTAAAAAAAAAACTGGTCGACCCTGATATATGGGCATGGGTCTAAATGGGTCAAGATATGGTATTAGTTAAATGGGTATATGTTCCAAACTTGAGAACAAAAATAATATAAATGAGTTTAATTAGTTGGGTACCTAAGGGTTACCCATATCCAAGCCAATTATAAATAAGTTTAATTGGGTGGCCCAATTATAACCCATTTATTAAAATGTACGAACTCATACCTATTACTACTAAATGGGTTTGGGCTAATTTTATCACCCCTAACCACTCATCACTGGCATTCATGAGAATGAGAGTAAGTAACGTACTTTAAATTTGAAATGTAGAGTTATTCCCCTCTTATGGGCAATTAATATCTCCAAATAATAGTCGCAAAATTCAACAAGTCATGAACTCAGAATATATGTTCAGCTTAACATGGACAATTATCAAACTGCAATCAGACCAAGGTTTTTACAACAGCCATTATGCCACAACAATTGCATTATCGTATGGTACAAATCAAAGAAAAGAAGAACCATAATTTTATTTAAGGCAAAGCCTTTTATCTATACTTATACTTATCATAAAAGGGAAGATATTCAATAGATTGAAATTATCCAATTGCATGATTTCAATATTTGTTATTTCCACTTCAATTTTTACTATTTCATGGCAATTTTGGCAACTTATGCTATTTCATGCCAATTCATTGCTGATTTCTACTTCAATTGCAACTTTTTCGTGTCTTTCTCTCTCTTCGTGGGTGAGTGCTTTATCTTGACGGCCTCTGTTTGAATGAATGTTGAGGCTGAAATTGCTTTTTTGTCCACATTGGTTGCTTGTATTTGTTTGTTCCATTCACTCAGTAATTGGTGGTTTTCGGGATTTTCAACCTGTGTGATCAGACATGTTGCATGCTTTCTTGCCGCATTTGATGTTTAGTATTTACGAATTTACTTATTTGCCCTTTGCAATAGGGTTTTTAGTTTTCTGTTGTGAATGATTTTTTGTTCCTCTGCTTGGTTTTGTCAGGCATAGCCATGGAGGAATAGCTGTGGAGGCTTGCTGAGTGGACGTGGCGCATCCACGTGGATATAGCTAGCCCAATGTGCCATTCTTTTTTGCTGTCATTTGGTTGCTTTGGTTTGGCTTACGCATGAAGAGAGGAAGTTTAAGAGGCGCCGTCTTCTTCTTCGTTTAAGCTTCCTACTTTGGGTGGGTTTCATTGTTGCAGACTTTTATGTGCCATTTGTTGTTTTATATCTTCGTGTTAGCTTTAATTTTATTTTGTTGTTTCTTCGATTATGTTTGCCTTTTGGTTTTCCATGATTTGTTTAGCCTTTTCGTTCTTTGGTTGTTGTGGCACTAAACTGATTTTTATTTTTTATTTTTTTATTTTTTGCAGTGATATGAAAAAAAGCAACTCAGTCCAGTGGTTTCTGCTTGTAGTTTGCGCTGCGAGGTATTGTTTATTCAAACTATGTGCTTATACATATGTATATATGTCTATACATATGATTCAATTGTTTTTCTGGGTTTTTTTTTTGGGCTGTTTGGGGTTTAGGCTCTTTCGTCTTTGCTGCATATGGGATTTAACAACTATTTGGTATGTCACGCACTCAGGTATGAAGTTTTTGGACTTTTGGGTAATTTTTGTTTTTAATTTGTATTTTTTGGGTATTAGCCTATTTTGGGTTTGGGGCTATGATTTAGGCTTCGCGTGATTTGAAATGCTAACCATCAATGACATTTCACGAGAAAACTGCTTTAAGAAATTTGAGATGGTTATGGTTTGGGACTCACCATCATTTCATTTTCAGTTCTAGGAAATTGCAAGGTTATGATAGTCTAATTTTAAGTGTTAACCAACGAGAAGGCTATTTTATTTCGATTCCAATTTGATAAGAAGAAAATCCAGTGTGGTTGAGTGTCATTGAAATGCTTTCATGAATGCTGGCATTTCTGTCATGGAAGATGAAGTTCACTGATGTATGCCGCTAATTCAGCTTATCATTTCCCTTGTTTTATTGATTTGTGGAAATACCTCATATTGGATTGCCAGGTAACTGCTAAATCGCAGCTATTGTGCAAGTACAAAAATTATGCTATAATGTTTTATTGATGGGTTAATATTTATACATCCCAAAAATTATGCACTTCTTGTGTTTAACAAAAGTACTCACCATATTATTTTGTCAACAGGAAGCTCAAAATGTTGGCTTGATTGGATTTTAACTAGAACTTTGATTGTTTTGCAATCATAGAGACTGTATGGGTAAGTTTTTCACGGACTCTAACCTTAAGTAAGTAGGATATATGATTTGTTTTTAGTTTTTGGTTTTCTAAGTAACAGATTTAGGGGATCTATCATATTATGATTGTTTTTGGTTCAAAGCTATAGATTTTGTTATTCTTTTCTGTTTACTTTTTGTTATTTTTTCCCAACAGATCTGATATGGGAACTAAAATAGACTTTAAACTAACTATGTATATTGATGCTTATATGGCCCCCTTTTTTGAAATTAAGCTAAGCTCTGAACTTCCTATTTTTTTTGTTTTTCTTTTGACTGATAGCATTTGGATCTTGCTTTCAGTGAGAGTTCAAGGGAGTGAAGTTGCAAAGTTTGCAGTATTGAGGTAGTGTTTGGGTGGTTGTGGTAGAGAAGTTTTTGCCTTTTCTCAGTGTTCAGATTTTGGGGAATCACCTTTGTTTCTCTTTTTCTGCTCTCAAATTTCTTGCTTTTTTTTTTGCCACTCTGTAATATACAACGAGGTGTTTGATTTTTTGTTTTTGTTGAGAAGCAGGGTAGAGAAGGTGATGTATTTTTTATTTGGGATCTTTGGGTTTTTTCTTTTATTGGGGCTATAATAGGTTTGGGCTTCTTTTTTTTTTTTTTTTTTTTTTTTTTTTTTTTGGGGGTTTTTGGTTAATTTTTTTATCGAAAGGTACATAGGTGATCAAGTTGAGAAGATAACAAACCGCAAATCGACTTCGCTAAAGAGAAGAGAAGTGATTATATATATATATAGCATCAGACTTCCTTTAGATCAGAATGTAATGCCTTTGTGCTTGGTTAATTGAAATCCAAAGCAAAGTATCATGCTGAATGCTAATCTACATAACCTTAATGGCCTCACATGGTAGCTCTTTAATTGGAATGTGCACCTCAGATGTTTTCTCATTTCTCCTTTAGATCGGAATGTAATGCCTTTGTGCTTAGTTAATTGAAATCCAAAGCAAAGTATCGGGCTAAATGCTAATCTACATAACCTTTATGGCTTCACATGGTGGCTCTTTAATTAGAATGTGCACCTAAGATGTTTTCTCCTTGCAGGAGGCTATTTATTTTGTTCAAACATTTGTGACAAACATCAGTTCCATGCCTAGCTAAACCCATGGTTGATTTTGGGGATTAAACAGTATTATCAACTTCAGTGAAATGATGATCAATATATACCATATTTTATATCGACATATACTTGGGCCAATTGAACAGCCCATTTTCCCCCTTGTTTTGAGAAGGGTTAATTAATTTGCCCTATGCCATGGCTTCTGAGTCTCTCTCTCTCTCTCTCTCTCTCTCTCTAAGTTTGTAAAGCTAATGTCTTTTTTGAGATGTTATGGGTTTGCAAAATGTGAGACTTTTTGAGGTTGAGATTGATTTTGGGTCTGATTTTGTTGCGCTTAGATGTTAGATCTATATTTTTGGTTTGCTTCCCTTTTCTTCAGTTTTCTTAGCAACCAAACAGGAGAGCTTAACCAAATACATATTTGCTATAATTGGCTTACATCATTGTTGAAATGATCTCTATAAAAGGCTGGTATAACCTACTTTTTAGAATATGTTAGAAGGGTGTACCCAAAGGTTGAAGATTATTGCATAGAATTTATATTACATACCCAATTTCCAAGCTTTGTCTATTTCTCATTATTTTGTGTTAAAGTTGACCTTTGAAATCAAGCATTCATTCTTTGATACCTATATCTTTTGTATATCAATTTGTGACTATTAGTGGATGGAAGTACTACAAAATTGACAAATAAGAATTCCATATGATAATGTGCTCGAAATTAGTTCTCATGTGATGTGTGCTTGGTAAAAGGATGACCCTAATACAAATATGTTGTATGTGTTCAGGTATGTATAAGTGGATATCCTACCTTGAAATTCTTCCCAAAGAACAACAAAGCTTGTGAAAATTATGATGGTAGCCTATTTAGATGATTTTGTATGTTTGATTAATGAGAATTGTGGCACTAATCATGATGGAAAAGTAAAACTCACTTCCAAAGTTATCGGTGGTCTAGTTGAATCTTTGGATAATTTGGTGAATTTTGTTGAAAGAGTTTCTAAATGCTAGCAATGCTTGAAAGTGGCAATCTTTATTCGGATGGGGGAGAAAGTTGAGAAGCTTGAAGGGTCTAGTTGCATGGCTAAGCAGGCTTTATGGTTTCTACTTCTGCCAAGATTTAAGGAACCTAGCCCAAAATATTGAATTAGACCCTCTTTGTATTACCTTATCTGAAAATCACTTTGGGAGCCTAAAATGCTATTTATGTTTTTTTTTTTTTTTGGTTTACTTTTTGAGAATTGTCTCTAAATATATTTATTTAGGACTATGTTCAAATAATATTTTAACGTAATAAAAAGGTAAAACATGGATAATTGATTTCTTGTATATATGTAAGTAATTCAGTCAAACCATTTGTTTTTTAATTGTTTTTTTAAACTGCCAATACAAGTAGTAACAAGCAGACCAAACCCACAGCAAAAGCACTACAAAAGCTTAAGAAAACTAGTTGGCACGTGCCTAGCACGTGCGGAAACTCCTAGTGGCGTGTAAAAAGAATGATTTGATTAGACTTAAAATGGGGTTGGGGTATTTTAGGAACTCAATGAGGTTTAGTTAATAAAACTTGGGGTTTAGAAATTAATGGGGTATACAAAGCAACATCAGGGGTTGCAATATCCCCTCCCAATAACTTTAGATGAAGCTGATACAAAAGGCCCCCTTGATAAATGCTTGAAATTATGGCTCTAAATTTTGAATCGAGTGGGCCGGTATCAGGTCAAATCAAAAACTCGATTAAACGAGCCCACCCTTAATCCAGGTAGGGAACTATATTTTAAAGGGAAACTATATTCAAACTCAAATAATAACTAGCATATTTAAATATATCGATAATTCTATATCACCCGACACTTTAATCTAAAATAACAAACCACCCTCACATGTCGTGGTTTGAGTGTGTGTGAAAAAGAGGAAAGCAGTTTGAGAGAAGAGAACCCACCATTCAAAGCAGGACATATCAAGGTGGTTTTTAATTTCAGGTTAAAGTGTCTGGTGCTATAGTATTTTTCTTAAATATATATAATGTCGGCTTCTTCCTGTAAGGATAAAAGATCTTAATTTCTCCATTTAATACATATTTTTTAAAATTTTATTTACTTTTTTGCCTACATGTAGAGAACAGCTCCGATGAACTTGCCATGAAAGTAGTGGAGAGAGCTTCCATGCATATAATAAAAATATAAGGAGGCAAGGGATATAATCCTGTCTAATGCCTTAAGACATTGAAAAATTAATTACTTGTGGGAATAAAAATGCTTATATCAGGTGCACTTGACGCAAAGTTGCGTCAGATGACCTCCAAAGGGCCATTGCAAAACAAATTTTGAAAAACTGACCGTTGGGTTAGACACTTCTCTTATGTATATTAGGCCCACCAAAAATCATAGTGATCCAACGGTCGGCTCTTGGAAAATGTCACCTTAAAAAACTGAGATTTTTTTGTTCTTCAAAATGTCACAATTTTTTCACTTTCGGTTTTTTCATAAACCAACCATTGAATCGGATCGCTGTGATTTTGGTAGGTCTAACAAACACAACAGGTGTATCTAATCCAACGGCCACTTTTTCAAAATTTGCTCCGGAAATGGCCCATGGAAGTCACCTAACGCAAAGTTGCGTCAAGTGCACTAGTATCAGCATCTCTGTTTGTGGGAATAAATTAAAGAAGAGGATTCAATGCAAATTAAGCATCCCCCAATCAAAAAAATTTCGATCAAAACAAATTTGAGTCGTATGTAACAACTCTAATAAAAGATTAAAAGGCCATTTCATCCTATATATGGAGGACTAATGATTTATCAATCTCAAATTTATGAGCGCACAAAAGTTTGGGTATGCGGAAAGAAGAGTAGTCTAATTGTCTGATAGTTTGGGGCTTTGAAATTATATAAAAAGCTCATAACTGAGCTGGGCCTAGCCAGGCTCTTAAAAAGTTAACGGTCCAAACCAAATCAATGACCTTGGGACAAGTCTAACAAGATGGTGGTGTGTTGATTTTTTCTACTTTCTTTTTAGTTTTTGATAAGAATTTATCCTCATCTCTATTCGATCCTTTAATTTGATACTAACAAATATTCCTTTTTTTTTTATTCTTTTAAGAAAACAAATATTCCTTTGATACTTTTTTTTTTCCCCACATCAATATTCCTTTAATACTCAACAAATATTCCTTAGGTGCGGTCCAACAAATAGTTACTTGATCAAGATATTAAGATAATGATAATGAGATAGATATTTAGGATAGGCTTTCAGCCAACTGATTCATTTAATCAAAGTCGTGGTCGTCTATGTCGTAGCAAATTTGTGAGAGAGAGAGAGAGAGAGAGAGAGAGAGAGAGAGAGAGAGGTAGTACGTTGTTTTCTTTCTTTTCCTCGTCCCCTCACTTTTTGAGGGCAAAAGTGAGACGGATGCTTTTTTCTTCGAGGTCCTTGAGACCACGGAGACATCCATCGATCTCGCTCCTATTTCCAAGAAGAGACAATCCAAAGCCTTTGTTGGATCTAGGAAAGTATGAAAGAAAGGAAAAGAAATTTTTTTAAAATTCTTAAGAAAGTTATTTATTTGTATGCAATTTTCAATATTTTTTATTTTATTTTCTTTTCCTCTTGCTTTCAGAACTCCAAACAAAACTTAAGGGTTTGGATAAAAACTCATTCTAAAGGTTTAGGCTTTTGGATAAATTAAACTCTAAATCCTAAATTGATCATAATCTTTTTAGGGTTCTTTCACAATTTGTTTTTCAATTATGCCCCAGCAATGCCAGTGTACTCTTAACATATGTCTCTCAAGTATTTTCTAAGTACCATTTGCCATCGTTATCTCCAAGTTGACAATATATACTATGAGATCAAATCATGACAAAACAAACTATATATATATATATATATATACACAAACCATAAAATTGTTGGGTGGTTGAAAGTTGAATGCAAGAGGTAACAAGAGATCAGGCATCATGCAAATTAGTTCAATTTGGAAATGGATCCTTAACAACTCCATGCAAATGTGGTTGAAATGCATTAATGACATGATGTCAAGTGAGAAGGGGTACATTAATAATGATAGTGAGTGATCAAAGGCACGAGTGCCCATAATATATATACAGAAATGAACTAGCTATCAGCATATGCTTACGTAAGTTTATGTAAGTATGAAGCTAATAGATAATTGTGCGATATATATTTTTTAAAATGACCGTTGGATTACATACTATACTAATGCATGTCATGTATGCCAAAAACCATAATGATCCAACGGTTGGCTTCTTTAAAATGTCACTGAAAAAAATAGAAAACTGTTACAGGTACGGTTTTCATAGTTATATTTTGAAATTTTAAAGTTGGATCACCGTGATTTTTACCAGGCATGACATTCAAAAGTACAATATCTAATTCAATGATCTGTTTTTCAAAATATGCATTACACATTAATTATCAATGGACTTCATGCTTACATAACTTAAGTATACGTTGAGTAGATTAGGACTATACGTATATATGGTCCAAGAGATCTAATTGAAAGAGGCTTGACTTTTATATAGGATCCTTCTCGGTCCTTGTCCTTTCCCAACATACCATGAGCTATATGATCAGCATGGTTGCAATATGACTTTCATGCCAAGACGGTGTTGCATAATGTAAAGGTCGCTGTTCATATATGGCATCAAATATGTGAGTTGTATGGACAGTAGTAAAACTCAATGAGAATCATTAAATTGTGAATGTGAATCTCTTTAATAATTAATGAGATCTACTACGGCTGAAAAAAAAAAAAAAAAAAAAAAAAAGCGCCAAACCGCCAAACCAACACAAACGAGACCATTTTCACGGTTTAGTTTGGGTTGACTTTTACAATTGATTGGTTTGGATTGAAATTTTAGTGGGCTGTTAGAATTGGGTTGACTTATTTTATTTTTTCAAACTGGTCAAATTGAGCCATTTACAACCTTATAATAAGCTTTGCTTGATGCTTTGAATTTGAATTCACTTACTACACATGTCTACTGCAGTACTGCAAACAAGATTATTCTTGTTTATTAAAACTGCCCGGCCCCATAATTGTTTCCTAGATGAGAATAATGCTATTTGATACAAAAATTCAATTATCGTTCCACTCATTTCATTTAATTCTCTTGATTGAATATGCTAATATAATTTTTAATTGCTTTGAGAAGTGTATCACAAGAAAACTGTTTTCTCAGCTAAAATTGCAGTCCATGGAATGAAAATTAAATTGAAAATTATAATTAACAGCTTATGGATCGAGGTACTGTAGAGTTTGGTAATTAAAGGGATCTTTCCTAGATTATATATTCTCTTTTTGGGTGGATATATTGTTCTTATATATATATATATATATATGAACAGGCTGGCATCATTAATGAAGAAAACAAAAAATTAGATGCCTGGATAGATCACTTGTAGTCACTCTAGACCCAAAAATAGACATGCATATGCATATGTCCCAACTTGGTCTTCAGTTTCTTAATTGCTTCTTATCCATAAGCCATGGAATATATAATGATATGTTTTACCATAAATAAATAATAAGACCCCGGTCGGTGGCCAACTGAACACCAAAAAAAAAAAAAAAAAAATAGAAATAAAAAAAGAAGAACAAGAAAAAGAAGAAAATCTAACAGCTGGGTGTCTGGTAGTGTACCAAACAGACCTTCTGGATCATGCATATATATTATATACTCACCACATTTTCTGCATTTGCATACTCTCTTTTTCGTGTACATGCAGCCCTTAGCTTGCATTATTAACTCTTCTTTTTTTAAATTAATATATATATATATATATATATATATAATCAACTCACAGGAATTGCCGTATTTTTGAGGTTGCCCACCAACCTAGGCTCCTGGTTCTCCTGCATGTGCATGGAGTGAGAGTCACTTTAAATTTCTACAATTATTTTACACGAGAAAATCTATTTCTGCACCAACACTACCAACTTTACGTGCAAGCAAAAGCATGGTAAAGGACTCGTGCATGGCTTATATATTGAAAATATAAATAAATTTACCTACAAAGGTAAAAATGGAAAAAGATCGACTCCAATGCTTAGCAAAACAAGAATCCCAAAAAATATCTAATCATATATATATATATCTGAATTATTAAATCTCTTGAGTAAATCTCTATAGTTTGGATATTAATTTTCTCAAATCACCAACCCGCCTTAAGGTATTAATTTAGGCGGTTAAAGACCACGCTTCATGAAGTGGAGGTCGTATATATGATCGAACCTTAACATATTTACTATCCTAATAGAGAAGGTCTGCACGTGATTTTGTCTAACCCTAGATATTAGTTTTGTCTCACCCTAGATATTAGTTTTGTCTCACACCTCAATGACTGGACCGGCCAATTGATTCGTCAGTTGATCGACCATAGATTTAATGGATTTTGCCATGGTTCAAGAGAATCGGCCTGATTTTTCAAATCATTAAAATGACTAAAAAAATCCCAAGCCTAAGAGGCTAAAAGAGTAAATTTAACTAAAAATACTCTCAAATGAATATCCTTTATTAGTATTATGTATTGTTGTGATATACTGATATTGTGTGATTATAATTTATAAAGAATAGAAATATGAAATTTTATAGATTTTTTTTTGTATATTTTTTTAAGAAATAATTAATAAATTTATTACATTATTATGATGTCATGGTTCAACCGCGGTTGACCTGACGGTTAAACCGATGACTCGTAACCCGGTCCCTTTTACAGTTGATGAATGTTCTAAGTTTTAAAATATTTCTTTTGAATATTTATAAAGTATCAGAAATGATCAAGTAAGACTGGTCTTTAAAGTTAATTTAAGGACTACTTACCATTAGGATAGGTATTTTGAAAAACCGACCGTTGGATTAGAAATATATATATTTTTTATGCATGTCATGTCTATCAAAAATCACAGTGATCCAACGCTCGGTTTTCAAAATACAGACTATTAAACAATTGTTACAGCATTCAACGGTAAATACTGTTAGAGTATTTTTAAAAGTGTATTTTGAAAACCAATGTCTTTTTGGCATACGAGACATACATAAAAAGATTATCTAATCTAACAGTTGATTTTTTAAAATACCTATCCTAAGCGATAAAGGGATAAATGGTCCTTAAATTAAATTTAAAGACCGGTCCTTAAATGGTCTTAATAAAGTATATACACTATAATACAAATGGTATGTCCACTCATGTATATTATATGAAAAATGCTATATCTCTAAAAAATGTTGTCCCAAAAGTTTATCCCAAATGATGTGGCGGTTAATCTAACCCTTCTCATTTTTAGTAAATTCTTTAATTAATAATAAATGAAGGCTAGGATTGATTTGTGATGGTTTTTTGGGACAATTTTTTTGGGATATATAGCATTACTCATATTATATTACAATACTCTAATTCAAATTCTCCATTACTATCTCCGGTATGGATCGATCCAGCTTTGCTAGTGAACTCAATGTAGATCACTAGGTAGTAATCTGCCATTGAGATTGACATGAGGCCTTGAGGAGATCCAAAGGTCCTTATTTATTTTTCTTGACTTATTGGGTACTAAAAGACAAATTTTTTTAACAATAACCCTATGTTTCTCACTCATTTTTTGAGCAATAATCATGGTGATTCAATAGTCAATTTTTTTAAAAATGTCATAAAAAGCAGTGACTATTTTGTTCTTCAAAATATCATCTTTTTTTTTTTTTTTTTTTTTTTCCAGAAATTGATTGACTATAAAATCACTATGATTTTTGGTAGGCCTTACATACATAAAAGGAGTCTCTAATTCAATGTCAATATTTTAAAATTTATTTTGCAGTTGGCCATATGAAAGTCTATTGACATTTCAATATTTTTATTATTTCTAATATTAGATCAGATATTTTGATTTTTGATTGATTTTTACTTTTTAATATAGTCTTACTGTAAGATTTACTATACCAGAATCATCACTACCTAGTGATACTAGCAAATCCAAATCCCTGAAGGATAGCATAGCCCAAAAGCTCATTCCAACTGTCCTAAAATAAATAAATAAATAAATAATTCATATATACCCTTGAGGTGGTAAAAAGTCAACATCGTACATTTAAATATATCATTAATAAGGTGGCTATCGTTTAAGATCAAAGATAGAGTTTCCCTCTAAAAGGTAGTGCCCTACCCATGGTAATAGTGGCCACATTTATTATTATTTAAAAAAAAAAAAAGCTAAAATCGCGAACCTTGCCCATATCCACTACTAACATATATAGCGTCAGCATTGATCTAATTTGATCATGACAATTTCTACGGCTGCCATGCACTTGTAATGGATCGATTTCATTTCAATTGTTTCTAACAGCATTTGATCATATAACCTGTCCACTGGAAGTCTGGAATGGAAAATGGAGAGGATTATAAGAAGCCAGGTGAATATGAATAAATAATTTCATTTTTCACAAAACATATATATATCCAATTGTGGTAATAATCACTCAAGTGATCTAGCTAATTATTTAGTTAAAAAATTAATCTTTTCTACAATCACAAGTTATGACAGTACATTATTGGCCTTACATTAATTAGAATACCATATGATTTCATTTAAGCTCTTTTGACTTCATAAATGTAGATGAAGTGGGTGAGATATGAGGAATAAAAATAAAAAAAAAAAAAAAAAAAAATTTTCACAATAACATATTTCATAAAATAATCATTGAATCACTATGATTTTTTATAAGCATGTCATTCATAAGAAATTTATCTAATCCAACAATTAGTTTTTAAAAATTTAGCCCTACGCAGGTCGAGTGGAGATCTTCCATCCCACTTTTTATGTTTTGCTTCTTGTCCCTTCTCACAAAAATCTACCTTGAAAATTTAAATATAATTATTTATTAAAAGGTGAAATTTTCAAGGTGAACTTTTGTGAAAGGGGATAGGAAGTTGTACATAAAAAGTGGGACAGAAGATCTCCACTCAGGCATATCACCATATGTAAAATAGTATAAGGCCGGTGTACTGCACCTTATGATAGTCTTCATGTGTGTGTGTATATATATATATATATTGTATGGAGAGAATCATCCAAGAGGAACAAATCACCACTTTTTGCCTTTCTTGTTTCACCAAAACAAGGAGGTAGCGCAAAGGAAAACTACAAAATAATGCAATTTTTCTCCATGAAACTGTATTCCTCATCATCTTCTCCTTCAAACATATTGTTTTCCATCTCTGTTTTTATTCTTTTGTACACCACAAAAGCAGTCATAAAACTACCAGAAAATGAAACATTTCCGGCAGTTATTGTGTTTGGAGATTCGATAGTGGATCCCGGCAACAATAACAATCTCAAAACAATAGCTAAGTGCAACTTTCTTCCTTATGGCGTGGATTTTATGGGAGGAATACCAACTGGAAGATTTTGCGATGGAAAGATCCCCTCTGACTTGATAGGTACTCATAATCTCTCTTTCTCTCTCTCTCTCACTCCCTCTCTACAAAAGAAATACTCTTGCCTGCATGATCATATAATATTGTTGATATGGTCTTGTGATAATATAATAACTTTATAAAAGGCGTCTATATATATTTTATTCCAAACACCAAAATATATAATTTCTATTCCAATTCCAATTCTCGTTTTCAGCTGCAGAATTGGGAATTAAAGAGCTTGTGCCAGCTTATTTGGACCCAACTCTGCAACCTAATGATCTCCTTACAGGCGTAAGTTTTGCTTCAGGTGGCTCGGGATATGATCCTCTTACACCTGCTACTTCGGTATATACATCTACCCCACTATTTTAGAATAAATATATATGTATATATATTCTAGTCAAGATATTTTTATATATGTTACCCAAACATGAAGCTAATAGATAATTATAGGATACATATTTTAAAAAATTGATCGTTGGATTAGATATTTTGCTTATAGATATCATGCATGTCAAAAATTACGGTAATCCACAGTAAACATCTCAAAATATGGATCTGAAAAACTGTAACTGCCGAAAATTATCACAGTTTTTCTCAAGCGACATTTTTGAGAAATCCACTGTTGGATTACTGTGATTTCTGTCATGCATGACATACATAAATATAGTATCTAATCCAACGATTCGTTTTTTGAAATATGTATCCCACAATTATCTACTAGTTTCATGCTTACATAAACTTATACTAGTATATGCTGGCTATATATATATATAAAAGGGTGATTTTATATTTTTCTCATGTTTTTTTTTTTTTTTTTGTTGTGTTTGAATGCATGAAAATCAGTTAGTTCTATCATTAACGGATCAATTAGAATTGTTCAAAGAATACATAGGGAAGCTGAAAGCAATTGTTGGAGATGACAAGACCAACTTCATATTGGCCAAGAGCATAGTTCTAGTGGTATCAGGCAGCGTTGACATTGCCAATACCTATTTTGCTACAGGTGTTAGAAAATTGCAATATGATATTCCTTCTTACACTGATCTTTTGGTCAGCTTGGCTTCCTCTTTCACGAAGGTAATTTTTTTCCTTCTTTTTAAAAATAGTAAAAATTCCCCACACAGGATTCTCAGCACTGTTTGTTATATATATATATATATATATAGTACAAACATCAATGCATTTGGTGTGATAACATTTCTCATATAGATAGAAAATGTTACGCAACAAACTCACTCTTTCTTTCCTACTGCTAAGAAACAATATATATATATTTTGTTGCGTAACATTTTCTATCTATGTGAGAAATGTTATCACACCAAATGCATTGAAGTTTGTACTTTATGCTCTCGAATTAGGTACACTTTCAAAGTGAGAAGTACCACTTCAATGCATTGAGAACCATAACTCTCGCTATAGTACATTTTTCACACACACACACATATATATATCTATAAACTCGATCCATGAAGGTTCGGACCTTAAATTAATTTGGGATCCACTCACCATTTATTACACGGCCGATGGTATTTTGAAAAAATAGCCATTGGATTAGATAATATTCTTATGTATGTTATGCTTGTCAAAAATTACAGCGATCCAACAATCAGTTTTCAAAATACAGTCCGTGAAACACTCTAACAGTATTTACCATTGGATGCTGTAATAATTGTTTAATAGTTTGTATCTTAAAAACCGATTGTTGGATCACTGTAATTTTTGGCAAACATGACATACATTAGAAGATTATCTAATCTAACGATCCGTTTTTCAAAATATCAATCCCAGTGAAAAGTGGACCTTAAATTAAGCTTAAGGTCTGGATCTTAATGGATCATTCATCTCTCTCTCTCTCTCTCTCTATCTATATATATATATATACACACACATAGAAGCGATCATGTCAGGACGTCCTTACACTCCTTAGCGTATGGACGTCCTTTCTGGAAGCCATAAGAATGATATTTTGAAAAACCGACTGTTGGATTGATAATCTACTTATGAATGTCATGTTTGCCAAAAATCACAGTGATCTGATAATCGGTTTTCAAAATACAGTCCGTGAAACTCTTTGTCAGTATTAATCGTTGGATGCTGTTAAGGTTGTTTAAACGTCTATATTTTAAAAACCAATCGGTGGATCACTGTGATTTTTGGCAGACATGACAAACATATAAAGATTATCTAATCGAACGGTTGATTTTTCAAAAATACCTCTCCCAGTGAAAGTGTCCTTACATTAATAAGAGCGTAAGGACATCCTTACAAGATTAGTTCTGTGTGTGTCTATATATATATATAAGCATATGTTGACTTTTGCGAAATTTAGCATAAAACTCATAGGTAATTATAGGATACATACTTTGAAAAACTGACCATTAAATTAGATATTAGATATATGTATATCACGCATGCCAAAAATCACAATGATCTAATGTTTCTTAGATACATCACTGAAAAAAACTGTGATAGTTTTCAGTGATTATAATTTTTCATAGTCCAAAATTTGAAATGTTGACATCATATCACTGTAATTTTTGATAGACGTGACATCCATAACAAGAGTATCTAATCCAATTAACAGACGGGTTTTCAAAATATGCATCCCACAAGTGCCTATGAGCATGTGCTGACTTTGGCAAAAATCAATATATGTATACTAGATCGGGACTATATATATGTAACCAATGAAAATCATGCATAAAATACATTATAGAAATTTATTTTACAGGAATTATATGAATTAGGAGCACGAAGGATTGGAGTTTTCAGTGCACCACCACTAGGATGCCTGCCATCACAGAGAACTCTAGCAGGAGGGTTACAAAGAGAGTGTGCAGGGAATTCCAATCAAGCAGCTCAGTTATATAACACCAAGGTGTCATCGGAGCTGGATTTCCTTAACAGCAACCTTCCCCACGCCAGGATTGTCTATATTGACATCTACAACCCTCTACTTGATATAATACAAAACTCAGAAAAATACGGTAAATTATCATTTTCTTTTCTCTTTTTTGCATGAACACTTTTCACTGTAAATCACCATCTGAACTAGCTCCAAACATCAACTAGATGAACACTTCAGCTTTTTTTTTTTTATATATATTTTTTAAAAAATTTATTCAGTTATTTAAAATTTTAATATTATTATAATTTCAGGATTTGAAGTTGCGGATAAAGGGTGCTGTGGTACAGGGGTTATAGAGGTTTTGGAGCTATGTAACCAATTGAATCCATTCACATGTTCAAATGCGTCCAAGTATGTATTTTGGGACAGTTATCATCCCACGGAGAGAGCTTACACTATCCTCCTCAATCAAATCTTACAAAAATACGTCAATAGATTCTTCTGTGGCGACTCACCTTGCTGATTTATTATTATTATTATTATCAGAAGTTGTTTCAAAGAGTTGGCTTTCCATTAAGGTTTGCAACTGCAGTTGTACCAAGTTTGGTTGTGATATGTATTAATAAACTTTACAAAAATGTTCGATCAAGTTTGGTTGTGATACTTGTGAAGTTCGAAAGTAATTTTTTATTTATTTATTATTTTAGAGTTATTAAAAAACATAAATCAGAGTAAAAAGCATATTTGGTTATCACTTTCCTGTTTTAAAAATTAAAAAAACAAAAAAAACAAAACAAAACAAATTAAAAAAATTAAAAAAATAAATTTGGCTTACGTATTCTTTGAACACAAGAATAATACGAAAACTAAAAATAGTAAAATAATTTATTTTTTATTTTTTGAACTCTAAAAACATAAAACTGTTTCGGAGTTCAACAGTGGAACATGGCCGAAATGATTCAGTTTTTAATTTCCATGGCCATATTATTTTTGTTGTTTTTTTATAAAATAATAAATAAATAAAAAATTGTCAATGAGATATCTAGACGTACCTTTGGCTCAACTAATTCTTAAAAAATCCACTTTGCAATGATTAACGTTATATAAAATAAAATAAAATTCCGACTAATGGTTAGGTTAAGGGAGAGTTGAAATTTATAACAAAGTTTGTACGTATGGCATTTAATAGAAACAAATAGAGAAGCGATGGCCTGAAAATTTTATAGACATGAGAAGCTGGTCAGGTTTATATGAATAAACGGAAGTTAAGAATTCAGTGCATCAAAATGGCAGAGTTAGATAGAACACTAGCTGAAAGGGCCCTGTCAGTCCTTCTCTATCTCAATGGTATGTTGTTAATATATATATATATATACTCGTAAATTTATAAAACAAAAGGCAAGAACTCTACTTCAGAATCAATTAATAGATGCAATGACAGCTCAAGCAATTGACTAACGGAATTATTTCCGACACTATGCAGAACTTTTGAGGTCGAAATCCAGACTAAGGCCCTGTTTGGATTAATTTCGCATAGAATCGCTTTTGGAGCTCAATTTTACTTGATAATCACTTTTAGACAACAAGAGGGGTGAAAGGATGACAGACCAAAGCTGGCCTCTAGCTTTTGCCACAATCAGTTTTAGTATAAAAATTTTGATACATGAAGAGGTGGTTTGTAGATATGTGATGACATAGTTCTCCAAAAGTAATTTTAACTAAAGTTAATCCAAACGGGCCTAAGGACGACAAAATCTGAAATATTGCTCTGTAAATATATTTTCTCCCTTAAAGGTAGCTTGAATTTGTCAGCATCTTTAGTTTCAAGCTTCTGGCAAGAATCACTCTGCTAACACTCGGAATATTCAACTCTAAAAAGGTACTTCACTATGTGAATAATATTCCACTCTAAATTCCTTCTCGACGTACACTAATTTGCAAAGCAACAATTCTATGGTATTTTTCTTTGCAAAGGTAAAGGTAAGAGTGTTAGATTTAGACAAAGGTAAGAATTTCTAACCTGGCAAATGAATAAGCTCAAATAGAAGCATGAACAAGCTTGAGCGCAACCAAACCTATATGACCCAACCTTGAACATAGTTGGACAAGCTCAGGTCAAGAAGCCAAACTTAACTGGCACAATACTTAGCTTGACTTGACTTGTCTACACCTCTACAAGAAAGCATTGATTCTTATTAGGAAAGACAGTCTTGCATATTCATAATACTAATTTCTGGTTTGCATCGACAAGAATAATGTTGGACGAGATATCTAACAAAAAAAAAAAACATACAAACGGAGCCATTCAAATTCCATGGGATAGTGTTCAAAAACAACACTATATATATATATATATATATTCCATGGGACAACCAAACAGACCCTAATAGGTTCACATAATCTCAGACCAGGTTCTTAGGATTCCAGATATAAACCCAAACCATAACACCAAAACAACAGCTCCTTTGTTGGCATAGAAGATAATTGATTTGTCAACTAGTACCATGTGAAACCAGAGAAAAGAAAGAAAAAAAAAATCTCATATTGTCAAACAAAACCCACATTAAGAGTGGGGGTGGGGATGGGTGGAAGGTAAAACCGCAAACCAACCCGCCCTTGGCGGATGGCTAATCCTTCCACCCACCAACCAACCCGGCTATTTCAATAACCGGTCGATTGATTGAATATATAGTGGATTTCAACCGGCGGATTGAGCATGCGAAGCATTGCTATTTTTTTTTATAAACAACTAAAGTTCCTAAAATCTTTTTAATAAGCAAAAACATCTCAAATTCATATTTAACAATGCAATATTGTGTTCTTTAATAATTAAACCATAATCCAAACAATTCTTCCAATACGCCCCTCCAATGTGCTCTCTCACTCTCTCGAGCTTTCTGTCTCTCTTCGATCTCCTCCCTCACTCTCTGTCTCTTTTCTCCTATGACATAGGCACAAGGTCAAAACAGTGAAACCCTCATCTAGTCATCCCTCAATCCAAAACGCCATTAGGCCTCAGCCCTCTTTCTATTTCTCTATCTCTACGACTTTGCCAACCACCATTTGTGATCCTCAATTACCATCAGAGCAGCAGACCACGGCGGCTGAGACTTGACAAACCGTAAGGTAAGTTCATGTTTTTTGATTTGTTTTCAATCTTGATTCTTAAGGATTAGGGTTTGAACTTTGAATGTGTTGGGACAAAATATAAAAGTTGGGCTAAAATATGTTGGGCCATGGGTAGCCCAAAAATAGAGGTCAAAATTCCTGCAATTGGGCTAACCCAAATTTTAAAACAAGACTTGGGTTGATCCTATCAGAATAATCATGGGTTTTAAATGCTTAGGACGTGGGGAGGTTAGTTACCTATTTTGTTGGTGTTCTTTGTAATATAAAGCATAAGTGGAGATAATGGAGGAGTCTAATAGTGGTTAGCACCTATGGAGAACATGGAGTTAGCTATTATGAAGTGGTCCGGCCCCAATTATAAAACCACTCTCCATCCCGCCATTTCAATAATGATTCAAAATATAATTTACTAAATGTGTTTTCAATCCAATAAAAGTTTATATTTCAAGAGTCTAATGCACTAAGCTACACACTAATTGTGTTATACTTCTAAAATAAATAATATTTTAACTACTCCCACACACGGTTCAGCTTGAAAAAGCAAGCGTTAGATTAGATATTTTTTGTAGTTTATCTCAAACATATGAATTTTTTTTTAAAAATTAATTGTTTGATCAATGTGATTTTTTTTATATATGATATGTTATGTGTACACAGATAATTTAATCCAATGGTTAGTTTATCAAAATACATATTCCATATTGGTTTTACAAACGACGTGTCAAACTATGGATAAGATGGTGTGCGTAGGACCAATTATAGAACCGATTTTGAAAAATTGACCATTTGATTAAATACAATTATTATGAATTCATGTTCACAAAAAATTATAGTGATCTAACGGTCAATTTATGACAAATATCCATGAAAAATTGTAATATTTTTATTCTTCAAAATGTCACTATTTTTATTCAGATAGTTTTTTCAAAAAATAACCTTTAAATCGTTTTGATTTTTGGTGAGTATGTAGTTTACAAGAAGTGCATCTAATCTAATGGTCAGGTTTTCAAAATCTATTTTGGATTTTTCCTTATAGAATAGAAGTCACTTACACATAAACAACATAGTTGTGTAAGGTGCAACTTATAACAATATCATTTCTGTCATCTTGAACGGAAACAGAGCTTGAATAATTGAATACAAAAAGAGAGTTGACCAACTCAACATTATAAGGGAGGCTTGACTCACTACAAAAAAAAAGACCAATTGCAACGGCTATTCCCGTCGCAACTAGGGTAATTTCCCGTCGCAACAAAGCTTTTGCAACGGCCTTTTCCGTTGCAATCCCGTTGCAATTGCTATAGTCGCAAAAAATGCCGTCGCAATTTTTGTTGCAACGGCGTTTCCCGTTGCAAAAATTACTAGTGACGGCAAATTACCGTCGCAAATTCTTTGTTCAAAATACGGTCATTTATACGGTTTTTGCAACGGAAATTGCCGTTGCAAGAGTTTTATACGGTTTTTGCAACGGAAATTGCCGTTGCAAGTGTTTTATACGATTTTTTGCAACGGCAATTGTTGTTGCAAGTGTTTCCATTTGGTTTTAATTTTTTTTTTATATTTATTGTTGCGAGGGAATTTGCCGTTGCAATATTTGAATATATTTGTAAGGAAATTTGCCGTTGCAATTTTGAATTGTACCAACCAAATGTCAAACGGCTCCAAATTAGGATTGCAACGGAATTAGCCATTACAAAAATGCCATTTTTAAAAAAATATATATTATTATTATTTTTTTAACCATTTCTATTTCCATTTTTATTGAAACCATACCTCAATTATATGGTTCATGACTTAGTGAATAAAATAAACGAACCTAACTATCCAATCAATTATATTTCATACATACTAATAGAATATCTCATAAAATAAATGGATATACACCCTTCAAGTACGCTTATAATTGATCTGAAGCAAACATATTTTTTTTCTACAAGCTTTTATTGAAATAAAGACACTCATAATCAAACATTAATAACATACAAATAATATTCATCCGTAATAATAAGTTTGACAAAGTATGAATTGTGAACTGTGATACAGATAACTATACTAAATATAAGAAATTTTAAATAAGTTAAACAAACAAGTATGCCTTCCTTTTGTGCTTCTTTCCTTGAAAATTATCTTCCCATCCTTGCTCACAGGTGGTGCACAAGGCAGCAGCCATCTCATTGCTTTCATTGCACAAGGCAGCAGCCATCTCATGTCTATAGTGATCGTAGCGATCCTTCCATAATGCTAAACATTCTCGAGGAAGTTCAACATCAAAACAAGGAAGACACCATATATCTAAATAACATAGAAGAAAATCATTAACACTCTTAGAAGCACATAAAAAATTATAGAACTATTAACACTGTTTGGATCTTGGAAAGCAAGAGGGAAAATAAAGAAAAGTACTGAAAGATTTTGGAGGAGATAGTGTGCCAACCTAGTTGGGATGCTAGTTATCCTCTATGATGCCTACCCAACCCCCACCCCAATTTCTTGGAAAAAAAATAAAATAACAGTGCTCTTAAATAACCCCAATAAAGAACACCGACCTTCTTTAGCAACTAACAAATCAAACCTTTTTGTCTTTATAAAACATATTAAACATAAAAAGTTTACTATAGGTAAATTTTTACCCAGTGCATGGAGGAGCTTTACTGTTTTCATCACACCCTTTTCCGAAACCACCAGGCTTGTAAGTCCTTCTGCCAACACCATGTACCAAAACAATTAATAAGTAAGCAACCACATTGAGGCACACTCACCATTCAACCAAAGTCAATATATGGTTAATAAAACTGGTAATATTTATATGTGACAGGAACTAACTGTAGTTGCTCTCAACAAGAATAACAGTTCAGATTCCACTAGAAAGGAGTTCAACATCCAACACATATCATGCAGGAGAACTATAAGTCAACCAGAGCAAAGGAGAGCAACCAACTGCTATGTCGACTTCTCATGGACTACTGTTTTTACGAGTCCGATCCAATGTCCTTATTTGGATAGAAACAACAATTTATTTTTAGAAGAGCCTGACAGAGGTAATTATAACAGCTGAGCCAAATGCTTAATTTAACATCCTCTCGCTCCATTTCACGTGAGGTAAAGATGGACCTCCCATCCCAGACAAGGGCTTAAGATAGGAACCATTTTCAAGGTAGCACTATTCCCATGAAAAGCATTAGGTTCTAATTTTGGCGATGTGTGCACACATGGTAACTGCAGTCTACTATGCTGAGACTAGAGAATTGTTTTATGAAGAAAAAAAAAAAAACCACTATCCACAACAAAATAAGGATATTAGAGGACCTGTGCACAATTGATCTCCTCCCACGTACAGTAATTTGATGATGCAGCTCTGACTTGGCAGGATCAAGTCCTGGCTGTGATATCTCAAGCCCTTCATCTTTAACAATTGATAGATACCTACAAGTATTGAATAAGTGTGAATAATGTCAGTTTTGATCATTTCAAGGAATTACCATATCCTGTACATTAGCTACTTTGGCTCATTTTGAATAAATGCAGCCTAAAGAATTAAACACTTTTGGTCATCATGTGAACTTTCATGTTGTTTATTGAAAATCTCCCAACATGAGTTGAACTTATCGTTTATAATAAAAAATTAGACACCATTTTGAATTGGTTTACTGATTTAAAGAAGCATTTCAAAGTGTCACCATAAAGTTCCTAATTCCACAGGCTCGTTTTGCGATAACCACAAGCACCATTTACAAATATAGTTTAACACAATTGAAGAAACGAGGGATGGTCAATCCCCAACCATCCGGAGGTGCAATTTAGTCCTTATAATTTTTCCCCTAAACTAACAATTTTTGGGATCCACATGAAGTTAG
>JAESVK010001270.1:88470-108229 GCA_017140935.1 Hamamelis virginiana
TATATATATATATATATATATATATATATATATATATATATATATATATATATAAAACAGGTCGACCCATCATATATGAGTTGGTGGGTCATTTCGACACATGAAGAAACACCTCGAACGAGATTTGTATATATATGACATGTTAAATTTTGTTGTTAAATGCGGTAATTTTATTTTATTTTGAGTTTTTTTGTATCCGTTTATTAAAAAAAAAAAAAACAAATAAATAAAATAAATAAATAAAAATGGATTGACCCATGATACATGGGTTGGATGGTCGGGTCGGGTTGACCCATGATATATGGGTATGGGTCTAAATGGGTCAAGATAGGGTATTAATTAAATGGGAATGATCATTTTATGGCCCAACCCATACTCATCCATTTGCCACCCATATGTGTGGCTCAATTGGGCATTTTTCTTGACTCTTAAGTCTTGAGATTCCGAATTCAAGTCTTAATAGAGAAGGTTTGGCCTTTCCTGCTACCAATTAACCCTATTAAAATATATCGTCAGACAATCTTGTGCACGAATCTAGATCCTAGGATCTCCCATAAATTTTTAGTAATGGTGAATGTTTCTCAAACTTTTGTGGGCTACATTTCTATAATAGCAAGGCAATATTTTTGGGTATATTCGTTTAATTCTTCTTTGACCTTTTCCAGTAGGATCTTTGTCATCTTTGAAAACCACAATTTTAGGACCACATTTTCATTTCCCTATTATTCAAAGACATCTATGACATGAAGAAAGCATGTGTTTAGTTAGGTGGGTTATTGAGTCAAAGCAGAGAAACATGACTGTTTTCCTCTTGGTCCAGATTTGATGGTCAATTACTTGCAGGCTTGGGCTACAGGTTAAATAACTAGAATCCATGGTGTAGAAATATGACTATTTCCCTTTTGTTCCAGCTCCCTAATAGGCTACAGGAAATTTTCTCTCCTCCTCATTTGATCAATGAAAACATTGTGATGTCAGTATAAAAATAAAAAGCAATAATGACCCAAATGAAATGGGTTTCATTTAAATGTTTGCTTATGGGTGTTTTTCAAAAATAGTATACAAATTAAATTGCTAAATCGTATTTAATCTAGCAGAATTGTAAGTTATGGAATGATTGAGGGTCTGTTTTGTTGTTCCAAGGAAATTGAATTTCTATTGCTATTTTACACAATGTTGATGTTATAGATCTATCATTTTGAATGAGATTATTGAAGAAAGAAATCGTTACCATAAATGATGGTATGTGAATAATTTAAATGTCAAGAAGTCCACGAGGCTTATGAGCTAGCCACATAACAGGAGGTAGCTCTCGATCTCCTTTCCCTTAAACCTTCCCGCCCTAATGAAGGCCAGACTCAAACTCAGTTTTTTGGTACAATCAGTAAGAGACTTTATCAGCCGGCTAGCTAGCACATTCCCGATTGCACCTTTTTGGTGTATATAAATATGTCCAATTTATTCACTCAAGATTATAACAAGAAACTAATGGCAAGAATCTCCACCTCTTTCTTGTTTTTTTCCACTATCAATTTACAACTTCAAATAGAAAAATTGAAATTCTCCAAAATTATTATCCACAGAATTCATCAGCTTATCCTAAAAGTGATTTGCCAGGAATCCATTAGTAAACTCATTTGCACCTTAATCGTGGTATATAGCACAGCTACTGGCTACATGCTACAGCTCTCTTGTATTTAAAATTATGAAGTGAGCAATTGACCATCACAGTGCTTTGGCATTTGACAGAGAGACATGAACATCATTAAATCATTTGCATAAAAGAAGAAACAAAATCATTCTCTATTAATTAATCCATCCAGATGTTCAGCATGATGAGATCAAAAACCGAAAATTCAAAAACAGTTTGTACTTCTGGACTATCAATTATGATACATTGACCCCTGTACTATCAATTTTATAACAAATTGCATTCTTTCGTCAACTAATTGAATGTCAGTTTAACAATAAAAATCACGTGCATTCATACATTTACTTAATGTTGGTGGAAAAATACCTTCACGTAAACACACTTGATTTTCTGTCTATTAAATGGATGTCCAGTTAGCTGACATAATGATGTAATCTGTTGCAAATAGATAGTAAAAGGGGTCAATGTGTCATAATTAATAGTTCAGGACTGCAAAGTATTTTTTTTTCCTAATAATACAGTGGTCAATTTATAATTTTCCCATAAACAAATAAACCTAACATTGATGAGTAGTGGTCTGTACCATCTTATCAAAGGGGTTGTTTGGCAAATAATCATTTAGGCTTGAAATGTAGAGTCTTGTAAAGGGTTGTTTGGCAAATAATATGTTAGGCTAGAAACCTCAAATGAGTTAGCATTCAGTAGTGGTCTTTATTGCCTTAATAAAGTTGTTGTTAAACGAAATATAAAAACTTAATTAATTAAAGATGATTTGCCTTAGTTTTATTTTAGAAAAAAATACAGTTTGACCCCCTCAACTATCATCCTTGCACTTTGCACATCTATAGTTTCAATTGCAACACATTAACCTTGAAGTTTTGATTTGTGACATTTTTGTACCATTTTTTTAGTTAGCCAATTATTTATTTGATTGAAAAATGGCATTAGGCTTGTTATTTTTGTATGCAATATTTATCCTAAATTGCTAATGTATTTACAAGCATATCTGAGAAGTTTCATTATTTTTCTCAATATATTTTATTTATTACGAATTTTATTTAATGTATGGAGAAAATAATCTACAAAAATTAAAATATATTGAGAAAAATCATGAAAATTTACCAATATACTTATGAATAAATTAGAAATTTACAATAAATATTGCATAAAAAAATAACAAACTTAACACTATCTTTCAGTCAAATAAACAAATGGCTACATAAGGATGCAAAGTGTCGCAAATAAAAAATTTAGGGGGTCAATGTTGTAATTAAAACTATAGGAGTACAAAATGTAAATCGGAGATAGTTAAGGGATTGAAACTATAATTTCTCCTTTATTTTAATTCTATTTAGTAAGTTCATATTTTCAATAAAATTGTTTAACATTGTACAAAAAATAGAGCATAAAAATAAAATTTTTCCCAACTAACTGGAAATTAATTTATAAAAAAAAAATAGAGCATAAATAATAATTTATTTATTTATTATTATTATTATTATTTTATTATTTTATTTATTATTATACATAAAGACAACCGACATTCAATTGACTTCAGGGACAGTTAACGGGTATATGGCATTAATGGATAAGAAACATTCAAATGTTTACTCTGGCCACCTACTTTTGCACAAGTTTCCTCCTCCTGCTTTTAATGGTGTGTGTGATTGTGATTTAAGAGATGCCTTCATCGTCCTTCTCAGGGGCGGGCTCAGTTTGGATGAATGCTTATTTTATTTTATTTTTTAATTTTTGTCGGTAACAGATGTACGTATTAATAGTGGGAAGACTTGGACAGTTTACAGTTATATAGCAATAAATTAATTTTAGAATTGTAAAGGAAAATGTTATGGCCTGTTTACTTCATGGAAATTTTCACAATTTTTATTTTCTATGAAAATTTTTAAAAAATGATTTTCATTTTCAATTTTCAAAATTTAGAGAATGCGTTTACTTTGCAAAAATGAAAACTATTTTCAAAATCTAAAAATAGTGTAAATGTGTTTACTAAAACTATATATTATCTCTATATGTTTTTTTATTTTTATTTTTTGGTTTTACAGTTGGTCTATATATTTTTTTTCCATGTTTATAAGCATTGCCAAGATATAATCATTGTTTTCAGTTTTTGTGAAAATACAAAAAACGTCTTTTTGATGTTTTCACATTTTCTTAAAAACTGAATTCATTTTCTTGAAAATAGTTTTCATTTTTTACAAGTAAACGCGTTTTTTAGGCCGTTTTCTGTTTTTATTGAAAATGAAAATGAAAATTGTGAAAATTTTCACGAAGTAAACAGGCCCTTACTTTGTCCATCTTTTTCTACCCAGTTCGCTTGGACCAATCATATTTATTATATTGAAATAATTTTTATTTATGTTAACCATACATTAAATGTCAAGTAAGATGTATTGAAAAAGATGGATGAAATAAGTGGGTGGAATAGCATTGCTCCATGTAAAATAGTACTTTATTTCATTCTTTAGAACATCTTCAATGAATTCATGTCATTTAATGAGTGAAAATTAAAATTTGATATTCCAAATTGCATTAGTTGACAATATTAATGTCCAATTTTGATACTTATATGTTCCAATGCATTAAATTAACTTTAGAGTTGACAAATATTACTCCATTCTATACAGTATCTCCAATGCATTCATGTTATTTAATGAGCGGAAATTAAAATTTGACATTCCAAATAGCATTAATTGACATTAATGCCCAATTTTGACACTTGTGTATTCCAATGCAATAATACTATATTTTACCATTTCTTACCCTTTTTTAAAAGGAAAATAATGATATTACATAAATGGCGCCTCATTAGAGTAATCAATTTAGGTGGCAATGACATCTCAAATAGCATAAATGATCCGGTGAGCATATGCTTATAGAAGCTTATGTAAGCATGAAGCCCATACATAATTATGAGATACATATTTTGAAAAACTGACCGTTGAATTAGATACAATACTTATGCATGTCATGTATACCAAAAATCACAATGATCCAACGATCAGTTTCTTGGATATGTCTCTGAGAAAAATTATGACAGTTTTCAACAGTCTCAATTTTTCATAATTATATTTTAAATCACAATGATCCAATGATCCAATGGTCAGTTTCTTATATTTTGAAATTCTGACATTAGGATCACCGTAAGTTTTTGCATGCACGATGTCCATAAGTACAATATCTATGGGCTTCATGTTTACATAAATTAGGTAAGTATGGGCTGACATGATCAGGATTATCTCAAATAACATTCCATTGGAGTTTCTCTTATAGCTCATTATTATAGAAAATGCTTTACTTTTTTTTCTTCTTTTTATTTTTTTTTCAACATCTTAACTTTTAAAATTAGGGACATGTTTTTGTGTGAATTTCAGCCTTTTATGTTTTATCCAAGAGATAGAAAGGTGGGTCTCACAATTAAAAAAAAAAGAAAGAAAGAATAATATTCATTAGGAGTACAAAAGCTAGTATGTCCCAAATTTGGGACATATATATATAGCATTGCTTTCATTTTTATTATTTAAATAAAATATTTAATATTAATTACTTTTTTTTTTTTGGTTGGACGATATATATTAGTAGAGTTAGTGGTTAATTATTAATGGAAAAGGGAGTAATAAAATAGGTCAAGGATTCATAAGGAATGAAATTTAGGACCTCATCCCATGAGGAAGAAAAATGAATTTTTGAGACAAAACTGATGTTCATATTAATTACCATTTCAGAGGAACAAAAATAAATAAATAAACTAATTACAATTAGGGATGTCAACGAAGCGGGTTTGGGACGGGTCACCCATCTCCCGATCCCGTCCCATTTAAGAAAATCACATCTCATTCCCGTCCCAAATCCATGACGGGTCAGGTTTCCCATCCCATTCCCGTCCCAATTTAAAAACCTCATTCCGTTACCGCCCCGTCCCGTCCCGTTTAATATGGCGGGGCGGGCGGGACGGGACGGGACGGGGCTGGTTAAACGGTCAGGCGGGTCACAAGGGATTTAATGTTCAAAAATTACAAATCTGCTCAATTTACAATAATCTATCAAAATATTCTTTTAAAATAAACATAAAATAAATATTAAAGAACATCAACTACAAATAAACAAGCAAATATAAACAAGTTCAACATAATCCCAATACAAATGAAAGTACTACTGAAGCACATAGTTCAGCATAAGAACAAGTGCACTAGTTTTAATTATTTTCCTCCAAACTGGAAAGGTAGTAAACAAGCAAATAATGTTTAAAGTTATGTAAACAAACTAACAAACAAATATATTCCCAATACAAATGAAAGTCCAACTGAAGCACATAATTCAACATAAGAACAAGTTCACCAGTTTTAATTATTTTCCTCCAAACTAGAAAGGTACGTAGTACAACTCCCATCTCCAAAGCTATGACTCCACATCTGAATCACCATCATCCACAATGGAATGAATGCAATCTGTGTCTGCTGTCGAACAAGTCGCTACACATACAACAAGAGCAACAAAAAATATTATACATAAATATTTATATATGATACATTTGAATGGTAATATAATTTAACATTTAAATTAATTACCTTGCGAATCAGCCCCACAACCAATTTTGAGTACACATCAAGGCTTCCAAAATGTCTGAATGAAGTCTACTGCGATGTAGACACACAACTCTACCACCTGTACTAAAAGCAAACTCTGATGCAACTGTAGACACAAGAATAGCAACGATGTCTCGAATAATCCTCTGCAAAGTAGGATACTTCACACCATTTGTCTTCTACCAACTCAACACATCAAGATCTGGAGACTTTGGCAAAACAGGCTCATCCAAGTAATGGTCATCTCTGACTTTACATGTACATTTTGTGAAGTATTACTAATAAATGCATAATATCCATCTATATTATCATGCTCCTCTACACCACAAACATCTGTATGAGAAGATGACACAGATGTGTAAAACAAATCCTTATTTGACCCAGACCTTAGTTGATACTCACTGAGTAAATCATAATAACTTTGTTTAATTTTTTCAATTTCACTTGAAGACTCACAACCATAAATCAAATTATAATAATACTCCACAATCTTCATTTTGTACATTGGGTCTAGGACAACTGCTACTGACATGACCATGTGACACACACTCCAATACTGATCAAACTTGCTTATCATTTTTTATGCCATCCTTCTTACAACTTCACTTTCACACACTACCCACTTAGACAATGCCACCTTAATGTCACACACTTTAATGAAAAAGATATTTGCAGTGGGATAGTTAGTCCCAGAGAATAACTCTGTAGCATGATAAAACAATTTCAATCTCGCATATATCTCTCTTGCCAATTCTCATTCATCCTCTGTTGGCACACATGTGTAGTGTTTCTCAACGTTGTCTCAAATGTGGGAAAACATCTTTATAAATTAAAGCAGTGGACAAAATCAAATAAGTAAAATTACATCTTATTTTACAATCAAGAGACAACTTTTTAGTACAATGAATTCTTAATTGGCGAGCCACATCCTCAAATTTCTCCACTCTTGATGGTTTTGCCGCCCAATATACAACACTATCACGAATCTTTTCAATTGTAACCCCTATAACTACTAAACCATCATTCACAATCAAGTTCAAAATATGTGCACCACATCGCATATGAAGCATCTTCCCATCAAGTATAAGTGAATTACTTATAGATAACTTGTCCAAAATAATATCAATCATGGCATCATTAGTGGAACAGTTATCTAAAGTAATTGTCATCAACTTCTTATCTATATTCCAATCAAGCAAGCAATCCAACAAACAATCAGCTAGAATTTATTTCTTATGAGGTGCTGGCACATACATAAACCTAAAATATCCATGTTAAAATATATTTATATCAATAATTATCATCACATAAACAAATAAAAATAAAAACTTATATATTTAAAAGGACTTAAATGCATAATTTAACTAACCTTATAAGCCGATGTTGCAACAACCAAGAATCGTCGACAAAATGCACAGTGAGAGACATATAGCCCTTCTTCTGATTAGATGTCCACATATTAGTCGTAATAGCAATTCGGCTATTAAGGTTTTCCAACATCTTATAAGTTTTTAATTTCTCACCCTCATAGATTTTTAATATGTCACTCCTAATTGTGTTACAAGAAACCATTTTGAACAAAGGTTGAAGGTCTTTAACAAACTTTTTAAAAGCAACATTAACAATGGAAGGAGGGTACTCATGCAATATAATTGCATGAGCAAGATCCCTTCTTGATACATCTTGATCAAAAGTGAAATTACCCATTTGCACTTTTCCATATGACTTTCTCTGTTGCATGGTTAAGATTTGTTGTCTAATATCAACATTCTTCCTTTTCACACACCTATCCAAATGGTTATGCAAATGATTGGTACCATTCTTGCTATCACATTTGAGTCTTGCATTGCAATGATTACAAGTGGCAATATCTTCCCCATTCAAATTTTCCCTTGTAAAGTCATTCCATACAACCAATGTCAACTTTCGTTTTCTAGAAGGTGCGACAGGAACAGTCTCTGCTTGCGTTGATGTTGAAGTTGGTTGAGAATCAATTGGTATGGAAAGATCTTCGGCTTCTGAAGAGTTCATGTTCACACTGCCAGCACTATCCAAAAGAAACTATGAAAAACTATTCAAATGTCTATAAGGTTAGAGGTTCTTGAGAATTATATAATTCTCTAAGGTTCCATTTTCAAAATTTTTAATTATTATATTTTTTAATATGTTTCCATAACTAAATTCATTAACTTGAATAAATTGAGAGATCAACATAACATTAGACAAATTTCTCTAGAAAATTAAAAATCAGAGCACTTGGTAAGAGTTTAACATAAATTAACCTAAACAATTAAGTGGCATAACCATCTATATCTAATGGTATCAAGAGAAACAACTATGTCTTATGAATCGCAAAGCAAAAGAAAAAACTACCTGAGATAACATGCGTTGCTTGTTCAGTAATTGTGTCATTGCCTTGTTTAGGGCAGAGTTGGGCGAATTGTAAATTCTCTGTAAATATCAAGGAAGTTAATACAAACTGCATAGCTTATTTAGACTTTTACAAAGTAAGGCTACAAGATACAAATTGTTTTCTCTTAATTTTAAAGGAGAAAAAAATATATAAAGAATGGAAAAAAAATAAATACAAAAGGAATAAAGGACAATTGGACAAACAATAAACAATCAAAATGTACATCCTATTAATCACTTCCATGAGCAAAAAGAAGAAACCTAAAAGCAATCACTCTTCCTTACTTTGGGTAGATAAAATTGAACAGAAACCTATAAAGTTCGAGGCACATTAGACATTTAGACACAATCAAATTTAAAAGAAAAAACGAAAAAGATCAAATATACTTAGTGTTTTAAAGAATTTGAACAAAATGTTGCAGTCGAAAGACAAAATTTCAGTCAAAGACAACAAGAAATGACAAGTTTATATATATATGAGATCAAAAGGGCCAGTTGCTTAATTGTGAAGAAAAGGGCAAGTAATGCAATAACTTGGGTTAGAGCAAGACCCAAAAAGGCATAACCAAAAAATTAGACAACAACAAAATTTTAGTCATCTATGTTACATACATATATGGAGGTTGACGGTGGAGAGTAGAGACTGGACCCACTGGAGAGCAGTGGCGTTCACCACTTCAGCTTTGCCGTGAGCGGTGAGCAAAGCAACGGAGAGCAGCTGAGGGCTGGTGGTCAGCGGCACAGAGCAGCGGCGCGATGGAAGACTGGTGGTTGACGGCACGATGAAGGATTGGTCACTGGTGGTCGACGACGCAGCTGAGGGTTGAGTTGATTCGAAGAATCAAGAAAATGAGGGCTTCTCCCATAATGGGAGCATTTAGTCATTTTTAGGGTTTGTCTTATGAGGGTATAATGGTATTTTTAAATGCTAAAATAAGGGTATAACAGTAATGTCAAGTTCAAAATAATTGTATTTAATATATATATATATACCCTAACCCTATTAAAATATCCCAAACCCGTCCCAATAGGGGCGGGGCGGGTACCCAATTTGACCCGCGAAATTGACATCCCTAATTACAATCATTGTCGCCAAAATAGTAGGAAAAATGGCTTTAATGTTTCTCAGCATACGAATTTTTTTTTTTTTTTTTCCTCACACCTTTAATTAATATTTCAGCAAGCTTTTGGACGAAGCATTGAAAAGCAAAACCAGAAAAAGAAAAAGAGAGAAATACAAACATCCATTTATGACTTTCAAATATCAATAGATTTCTCTTAACTTTTCAAAAGTTACAGCTCTATTAATTTCTTGTCAAAATAATGTTACATTTTACTCTATTAGTTACTATCCACGTGCGATGCACGTGAAATTATTTGATATATAATGAATACATTTAGTAAAAATATAAATACACTACAAAAAATATGACTTTTACCGACAGTAAAATATTGTCGCTAAAACTCTTAATACTGTCGCTAAAGGCCTTTAGCAACAGAATTTTCGTCCCTAAATTTCTGTTGCCACTGCCACCATCGCTAAATAGTTATACCGACAATAATAATGTTCTGTCGCTATTAGTTTGACTTTTACCGACGGAAATTACCATCTCCATAAATCAAATAATCATCCCTATAACATAGACTTTTAGGCACGGTAATAAGTAATACTGACAGAAACTATTTCTTTTAAGCATGGTAAAGACTGACACTATTACACATTTAGGGACTGTATATACTGTCCCTATAACATAGACTTCTAGGGACGGTTAATTCAGTCGTTGTTCATACCTAATAGCCACGGTAATAATTGACGCTATTATTATACATTTACTGACAGCAAATTCAGTCCTATAACTTAGGGTTTAGGGATGGTAAATATAGTCGTTGTTCATACCTTTAGCAACAGTAATTACCATCGCTATTAAACTGTTGCATGAGTTCATTTAGCGATGGTAATTACCGTCCCTAATACTCTAAGTAGCGCACATTATTTCACTATTTTTCTGTTTTCGAAAACCTGTGTCATATATCCTACATGCTACAATCATAATACCCTTCAAAATTGAATCCAAAACATGCCATTCAAAGTAACAAACTAACTGAGAATATATATGTGAGTAACAAAATTCCGTTGCTAAAGGTACAATCATAATCTCCCATAAACTGTCTACTCTTAAATGGAACTTGCCAACCTATTTAGCTACCTCTCGTTACATGTCTAAACAAACTCAGTTGCTAAAAAACATGAGAACATATTGCAAAAATGAACGATACTGCTTTGTCATTTCTTCTTATCAGCAGCTGATGCCTTTGTAGCCGTGGTTTTCAAATTGTCTAAATTCTCAGTTTTCCCCAACACAATCTCAATCTACGAGAGAGGAAGAAGAAGAATCAACCAATGATAGATTATATAAGCTGACAGCACAATCTCTAAAATGAGTGCTTTATTCGACTGAAAACAAGCATAAATAAACACATAAGTAAATCAACATATTAAGTGCATGAGCAAATAATGAGAGGCCAACAGAATGCCACCTTGAGGGCTGACTGAACAGATGGACAGAGTGACAAAATATTAGAAGCATCTTGCTAAAATATGTTTTAGCAACACTTTTAGTTTCCGTCACTAAATTACTGTGGCTAAAAACGTATTTTCTTATAGTGATAGAAACACAATGTTAATTAGCGTGAACATATGATGAACATGAAATAATTTGATATATGGTAAATTGCATTTCATAAATATTTGTAGGAATATTCAACTTGTTGAAACTGTAAGTTGAATTTTTCATTAAATTTTGTCAGGATTATGAGAGTATGTTACCCCCTAAGTTTACAAATAAGAATAAAAAGAATATCAAACATTTTTAATTTTAGATTTTTTTTTTTTGGACTCTTGAAAATGGTTTTTATCTTTTTTTATTTTTGGTTCAGAATATTTAATTTTTTTTTTTTTTTTTTTTTTTTTTTTTTGGTCTTTAGACAAATATATGTATCAACCACCGGTATATAACAACAAAGAGTGAGCGAAATATATTTATCAATTTTTTTTTCTTTTCATTTGTGAGATGTTGCATGAAAAAAGAAAAGGAGAAGAATGAGGAGAGAAATGTTGGAAGGGTGGATAAAAGTCAAGGCATCCCTAAAGACTCACCTTATGAGGTTTAATGAAGAGAATAAGAAGAATTAGGGGTGTTCTTCTAACACATTAAATTAAGGGTATTTATGTCAATATATAAATTAATAAGGATATTTTAGGAAATCAAAAGTTTGTCTAGGATTGAGACTTTTATAAGTAGTATGATGTTGGTTATAGACTTCCCATCTACGAGGAATGAGAATTTCTTAATTTAGACATAATTGACTACTAATTATTTAATAAAAATCCTTAGACTTTTTCAAATACTAAGAATTCCCGTGATTTAGAATGATATATTAGAGAATAAACAATTGATAATCATGATTATATTAAATTGCATGAATTTCAAAGGAGTAACACAAATATTAGAATAAATGAGTAGATAAATTATATTGCTTTTTACGTATGAATATTTATGAAAAATTTGACTTTTTTGATTGGATAAATTTAGTTTATTTTATTTTATTTTATTATGATGGTTTCTACTTAGTAATTATGATTGTAGGAAAAAAAAAATCATTTTGATAGAATTATTCTCATTTATTTTCTTTGGTGATGAAATATTTATAAATATTTAAGAAAATGATATTTAGGTCAAACATTGTAAAATTAATGGTTGATCATTTGATGTGTAAGAAAAATACGTATTTAAAAATATATGATCATATTTATTTATTTGTTCTTTTTCAATAGTGGCTAATGTGAAAAGGTATATATGAGGACCTATATATGAAAGGTTCTTATTTAGCCAAAAGATTAAATAGTATTTGGATCTTTGCAAATATTCGAAATGAAATAGTGACAAATTTGATTTTTCATATAATTAAAACAACAATTTCGATTTTAAATTATGTGTTAATCGCAATAAATTAACAAAAGGGAGTATGATGTGTAACCTTTTTTAAAAGGGAAAATGATCCAAAGGACTATGGAGACAGATTTTATTATCACAAAGTCCAAATGATAAGATCCCCTATCATAATTTGTTCTACAAATTATAAGGAGACTTTATTCAAACTGCAATGGAAAATGTTGGAACTGATATCATAAAAACAAGAAGCAAAAACAGTAAAATGGAAGCATATAATTAAGGAGACTTTATTCAAAAATTAAAAAGCATAAACCAAGTGAATTCATAGCAAGGATAATGTTATTATCTTTAAATTGATTTTGTGCCTCTACTACTAATACTGGTGCAATATATATACAACAAACACCATATATGTTGCCAGAGCTGCACCTTTGTGGAACAACCTAATATGCCATTTACTTCTTTCCCATACACATCCAACAGATAATTAAGAATTTATGTCAAGGAAATTATGATGCAGAACCAGTGAGGGAAAATGTCAAGAAATTTCAAAACAATCTAAAATTTTATCTTAACAGTAACTTTGCTTCTAAGACAAATTTTGTCACTTTTTCAAGAAAAAATTTCCAACAAAAAAACAAAATAGACTCAATTAATATTCTACGTCAAGCAAGTGGAATGAATTCACTTCTTGTCGGGATCGATCCAGACGGCATCAAATAAGTAAATCTAGAATGCAGTGGATACATTTATCAAGTGATTTGTAGAACAGTAAAAGATTTTTAGTAATCTATACAAATTATAAAATGCAAGTAGTTACAATTTTGGTTGGGTAACACAGGCATAACTCAGTTCCATAATCACCAATTCACCATTGTAGTATTTGGTAACTTCATATTTAACCATAGGCTTAATCCCTTTCAGTAAAATTTTGTTTTCCTCTGACTCACTTTAGGGCTTCCTGGATAGAGAGCCAATGTTCAGGAATCTAGTAACATTGTGAAAAGGTACAAGGCACCAACACACACTCTCTACTAAAGTAGGTATTTAGTCTCACTGATATTTAATTAATCAAGTGTTAAACTAGTTATTTACACCTTAAGAAGAGTTTATAATATCCAAAGAAGATAAACCCAAACCTTACTATGCTGAAATATTATAAATACTCAAGAAGTTAAGACTATATATAATAGCTGAATATAGTTTCCATTAGCATTGCAATTTTCCCTTTTTGTTTTTGGCTGTAGGAAAGAGATATGGAGGGAAAAGAAGTTTTTTCAGTAGATTCAATGCCTCATATTGAATGTTATAATTAATATGGTAGTAGACTAGTAGCTTAAGATAGTATGCATGAAGGGTTATGAATACAAATTCCTTAAAAGTAGAATATGAATACAAATTACAAATACAAACAAAACAAAGAAATAAGTATAAATTATATGGGACAGTCATTAGTTTTTGTTAGTTATCTAAAATACCTCAGTTGTAACTTATAATAATTAATAATTATGTATCTATTCCCCTATCATTTTTTTTTCCTCTTCTCATATGTTCCATTTCAATTGCTTTAAATTAGATAAAGTAATTAAATAAACATGGGTTTTTTCATATCTCCCTCCCTCCGTCCCCCTCTCTCTCTCTAGAAGAATGGGCTTTGAAGTTAATTTAAAATAATAGTAAAAAACATTGACTCGCACCATGTGATACCCCCTAAATTAAATTCCAAAAGAGTAAATCAAGTGCATAACGAGATGAATCACATTCATCCTAGCTAGAATATCACGCAAACTCTAAATACACCAGCCAAATTTCATGAAAGCACAATGGACCATTAACGTAGATTTTGAAAGCAATATTCTAAAGCTGGTACATAACCGACCTTGAAAGCAAGATTCTGAAGCTCCGTTCACCATTAACGGACCTTGAAGGTTCTTGTTCTGGACCAGAACAACGCCATCAACTGTTGAAACGAAATGAGATTTGTTGAAAATGATGGGAGATCAACTACTGAAACGGTGGCAACCAATGACATCCCTTCTTCTAACTTCAACAACGCCAGCGTGCAGATATCTCTCATCAATAGAGATCAGAGAATGGCTGTGGAGCTGAGTTGCAGACGAGAATAGCGATGAGAGATGAGAAGAGGCGGAAGAGGGTAGAAATGAGAATGGCAATAAAGATAGGTTGTAGAGGAGAATGGCAGTGAGAGATGAGAAGATCGAGGCTATTGAGGGATGAAAGAGATGAGAAGAGGCCCTTGAGGGCAGAGATGAGAATGGCGGTGGAGATAGGTTGTAAAGGAGAATGGAGGTGGAGAAAGGTTGCAGAGGAGATCGAATAGGGAGAATATGCAAAAATCGAGAGGGAGATGAAGGGGCAAATTCACAAGGGTTTACCATGACAAATCTTCTGAAAATGGAGAATGGCGGGCAAAAATTCGCGGCAAGAATGACCTTAATATGAGGGTTTTAACTAGGGTTTACCAACCTCGTGAGAACTCTTTTAAAAATGGAGAGCAAAATGGGTTAAATTGATGAACGTATGATGAGAGGTTTTATACCACCCTCGCCTTTTCTGGCCTTTTAACGAGTGTATTTCAAAAACCCTCGTTTTTATTACCTTTTTACGAGTGTGTTAGAGCACCCTCGTCTTTTCCCTCCACTTCTTTGTCGTCGTAGTTCATTTTTGTTGTAGTGTATATGCAACATTGTAATTTTTTTTTTTAACTCGTTCAATACTAAATATAAAATTTTTGTGCTTTTTTTTTCCAAGTTTTGTTTCAAAGATACATTTATCTTTGTGTTTTCTTTTGTTTTTAAGTTGTTAAATGCTAAGCATATAACACCCTGTCTTTTCCAATGATACATGTATCTATGTGTATTTGTGTTTTTTATCGTTCAATGCTAAATATGGAACAAAGATGAAATCTTGATAAGATTTATTAAATGTATACATGAAATTTGATTCCAAGTTATGATAGTTAACATAGATACATGTAACTTCAAGATTTGTTAAATGTATATATGAAACGCATGTCTGTATTCATGTATATTTTTGTTTATAATCGAAACTAAATATGTTTATTCTTTTTAAAAAATATTTTGTTATCTGGAAATCTTGCATGGATACCAAAATCAAAATTTGGAATTTCAAAATTGTTAAAATGGCAATAAAATTTTAAGCATTTAGATATGGATATTTAGAAAGTATTTTGGTAATAGCCAAATATGGAACAAATCCATATTTGACTATTTTTCAAATATGGGCATCTTAATTAGGGGCAAAACCGACTTTCTCCAATTATTATTTGGCCATTTTGCTACTATTTACAAATAAATTAATGAAGCCCTATCAATTTTAATGGGTCACTATTGACCCAGTGTAGATCGATCCATCATATAAAAAAAGAAAAAGAAAATCACTATACCCTAATCAAGTGGGAATTTCTGTGATATATGAGATGAATTGTTGTAATTGTAAACTTCTTTTAGGCCATCTCCAACTTTGGATGATTTTGGTTATGCAAATCTATTTTTATGTCAAAATACAAAAAGACATCCTCCAATAGTGAATGCATTTGGCTATGCAAAATGCATCCAATGCAAAACTTGATTCAAATTTGGATCAAGTTTTGCCTCAATGCAAATCTTGCATTGTCACCAACTTATGATGTGTCAACTTAGGGTAAAAAATTCCAATCTTGTTCCCATTTTTTATTTTCGAAAATCCCAACCATGACCCTTTTTTTTATTTTAGTATCCATTTCACACACACTCTCTCTCTCTCCTGCCCAGTACTTTCTTTCTCTTGCCCATTGCTTTCTCTCTCTCACTTCCCTTCCAGCAAACACAAAAACACCTCCTCTCCCTCTTAGCTCTTGCCGGCCTGCCATCTCGCCGGCGATTCTCACCCCAACAAACCCATCTCCCACACGTTCACTCACTCACTCTCTCTCTCTCATCCAACGAAATTCACTCATCTCTCTTGCCTGTCATGGTCGCCGGCCAACCCCTCATCGCCGGAAACATCACCAACTAATATTTCACAAGATGGTTCACTCTGACTCATGTTTTCCTCGTGCTGGATATGTCCACCTTTATTTTAAAATTTTTCAAGTGAACTACTGTGTTATGCTTTTTTGCTATGGGACATATTATAAGTCTTTTGGGTTTTTCCCAAATACACACGCAAACTCAATCACAGATAAATATATGTTCAATATAGGATTATTAACTTTCATCTCCATTGTGCAAAACTGCAAATTAAGTGAAGCTGTAGCAGGAGAAGTTGGAGCAAGAGAGAGAGAGAGCGCTAGAGAGAGATAGAAAGGAGAGAGAGAGAGGGGGGGTGATTTCACGTGGGCTAAGCTAAGGTGACGCTGGTGGGTTGGGGGGAGATGTGGGTGGGTTTTGTCCAAGACGTGCGGGAATGATTAGATCGTAATTGACACTTCTCTAGCTTCTGCTAAAAAAAAAAAAGCCTGAAAATCCATGAGGGGAGAATCCTGTAATGGTGAAATAATCATTGCCTGACCCAGAGAGGGAGCCACTTGGGGACCAAAGGGGGCCATGGCCCCTGCTGGCTCTAAAAAAAAAGGCTAGAGTAGGTATAAAAAATTAATTGGCCCCCGCTCAAATAATTTTTGGGCCCCTACTAACACAGTTTTTGGTTCCTTCCAACAGAAATTAGCCTCAAAAAAAAAAACAGACAAAATTATCCCAACAAATCAATCCAAATTCAAAAATAAAAAATAAAAATATACAACTCAGTCAAAATCATCCTAATAAATCAGCCCAAATCACAACAACAGCAGCAACAAATAAATATAAATCAGTCCAAGTCAAAATTACAACAAATCAGAAATTTTTTTTTTTGATTGAATATTTTGTATATTTTCAGTTGTTGATGTTTTGTTAATACTATATGGATACTATTTTGGATTTTCACGAAAAAATTTTAGTTGATACACCGGCCCCCACTCATGTAAAATCCTGGCTACGTCCCTGATTGCCTCCACCTTTTTTTTACTTATAATTTCTTGATACCTATGCATCCTACTACATAGCATCCCAAATGGTTAGACGAGTTTGTTGCAGCCATGAGTATTTGATTCAGTCTAGGACGTTCACGGGGTGTTAATTAGAGATTGAATGAGCTGTGGGGTTGTGAGGTAGATAGGGATTGAATGTCGTGGGGAATGGGGTTTCTTGTGGTGCTTGTTGGCTGGCGATATTAGTCGGCATCATGGTCTGGGATGATGAGAGGATGGTGCATGAGAGCTACAGTCAAGTGAGATGATGGGTTTTCATTTGCGGGAGTGAAGTGAGAGAGAGAAAAAGTAATGGGCGGGAGAGTGTGAAAAAGTGAGGGAGAGAAAGTAATGGCCAGGAAGGAAAGAGAGTATGAAAAAGTGGTCTTTGACTTTAATATCAATGCAATAGAGGCCATTAAATTAAAGCATAATAGGGGGCGGAGATGAAGAGTTTATATAAGAATCAAAATAATGTGTTAGGTCAATTAAAGCATAATTGACTTTCTGAATTGCATTTTGATATTGGAAATGCTCTTCAAAGACCGCATTTTCCTCAATTGGATTGCACACCACAGAAATTTGGGTACCAAGTTATTAGGTCCTTATTCTAGAAGATGAAAACCATTTTCCTGTTAGTGACGAGACCATTTCAATAGTGGCGTAAATGACCAACCATCATAATGGACTGTTGTGTGACTTATTATGAGTTATGACGAAGACATTTGCTCCCCCAAAAAAATCTAAATAAATTGCCTTACTCGCATGAAATACGCAAAAGACCCAAACATACTACTGAAGCTTGTTAGAGACGTAATAGACAGATGTGGAATATGCATCGGATCAAGTGGTTGACAGCTATATCATGAATACTTAATTTTATTTCAGTACTGTTCGGCAAGTTATTTTTTATTTTTATTTTTTTATGATCGATTTAATATTGTACAGAAAATAAAATATAAACACAAAATAAGAAGAAAAAAGTTAATTGGCAATTGGCGTACTCTTTTTCAAATTGAGAGAAGTGATTTTTCTTCTACTTTCTCCTTTTTTTTTTTTAAAGGGAGAAATTATAGTTTGTCCCCTCAACTATCACTGATTTACATTTTGCACTCCTATAGTTTTAATTACAAAACTTTGACCCCCTATAGTTTTGATCTATTACACTTTGCAGCCATTTATTTGTTTGACTGATAAATGGTACTTGGTTTGTTATATTTTTATACTGTATTTTTCTAAAATTGTTAATGTATCTACAAGCATATCGGTGGACTTTCACGATAACATATTTTATGTATCATGAATTTTATGTACTATATATGAAGAAAATAATTCATAAAAAATAAAATATATTGAAAAAAAAATCATAAAACTTCACTAATTTGCTCATATCTACATTAATAATATAAGATAAATACGGCATTAAAAAACAAAAAAAAAAAAAACAAAAACAAATCTAACACCATTTTTCAGTCAATCGCTAATTGACAGAAAAGTGCAAAGTGCTAAAAGTCAAATCAAAACTATAGGGAGTAAATGTATTGCAATTAAAATAATAGGAATGCAATGTGTAAATCAGTGATCGATAGTTGAAGCGATCAAACTGTAATTTTTTTTATTTCCTTTTTCAAGATACCAGTGTCCATCCAAATGATCAAAACTTTCTTATTATTGCACCCTAGCTTCAAAAGACCCTCATGGTTGTTAATTTATCAATTTAAATTAACCATTTAAAATCTTATACTTGAGTTATTATTTATTTATTCAATCTTTATTAATTTTCAAGCCTGACCTTTTGCATCCAAAAACTCTAGTTAATAATCTTAATTAGTTATTCATAAGCAACCCACATTCACCAGTCAGGTTAATTAATTGAAAATCATGTTTCACAAAGTAACTTTATCGATAAAAATGTGGAGTTGGGATTTCCTGTAACTTGGTTGGTATCATTGAATCAAGAGAACATGCATTTTCCCTGAAGCCAAACATGGATACAAATTCCATGTGCTGGTGTCCAAACTTTGGCCTTTAGTTCTTGGTCAGTTTTAAGGGTGTATAAACAACATACTAGTCCTATGCATTGCCACGTGTCATGCAAACAACCACCAGT
>JAESVK010001270.1:138229-158525 GCA_017140935.1 Hamamelis virginiana
AAATGATCCATTAAGGACCGGTCTTTAAATTAAAATAAGGACCACTCACCATCTTCTCATAAAGCCAATGGAATTTTGAAAATCTTTTAGTTGGATTAGTCAATTTTCTTATGTATGTTATGTCTGCCAAAAATCACAATGATCCGACAATTAGTTTTTAAAATACAGTTCGTGAAACACTCTATTTTTATTATTTTACAAGTTTCTTGTTAATTAATGCTCTGCATTTTATGAACTCGAGCAACTCCTATTAGCTTTTAGTGAGGGATTCTTTTCTCATTACAAAAAATACCCAACACAAGTCCACTTTTGGTCACTATTATTGCAATGGTTGCCCAAGCTATGTTTTCAAAAAATTTAGAAATTATTTTTGAAGTTGATAATGTAACCAAAGCCTTAATGTAGCATATTTATGAATTTGAATCAGGGTATTTTTGGAACAAAGTGAAGAAATGTCATTTATCCGATGTACCAAATATTATGTACTAACACTTGATAGGAATTGTAGAATAATTTCCAACATTGTATCCAAGCATATACCAAACGCAAATGGGAGATAAGTAAGAGTATATAGTTATACGGTGGAAAAGTGCGTCTTGCCTAATTCTATCATATCCCACCTTTTAATCCGGCATGCCAAACATGGTCTATGGGTCTAGGGCATGGCTTCCCTCTCACCTTTTTATCTGGTTCAAGGTAGAAGTTTCGAGAGTAGCAGGCTAGATTGGAGGCTTGGATTTGAGAGGAGGCTAGGGTAGAGTAGGCCGTATTGGAGGCTTGGAGACGAGAGTGGGCCACATTGGAGGTAGGGATGTCAATGGATCGGTTAAATAGATACTTGCCCCACCTCTACTGGGAAGGGTTTGGGAAAAAGATTTGAAAATCCTATAGGGTTTGGGAAAATAATTGAAAACCCTATTGGGTTTGGGACAGGAATGAGATATGGTCGCTCTACCTATATATATATATATATATGTAGGGATAGGATCACTTTACACATAAAAATAACTCTTATACAAACTCAAAATTTGAACCGTTGGATTAGATAGAATCTGATGGTTATTTGTTCCTTGATTAAATGACTCTTAAGAGATAACTATTCAATCTCTCTCCTGCCTAACCGTTTCTCTCTCTTCCCTCCCACACGAAACCATCCATCTCCCTGCTGCTCACCTCCATCTCCACTGCTGCTCACCTTTGCTAGCCCGCAACAAAGCTTATGGTTATAGGTATTGAAAATATAGCATCTCCATTTACGATTTATATGTAAATAAATAATCGTTTTAATCATTTATGCTAAGCAAAAAGTATATGCTTTGTTTGGTTTACTTTAATTGAAAATCGGTGAAATCCGGTTGGTCCCACGGTTATATGATTTGAGGACCGACGGTCATCGAAACCGACCGAAACCCCTGTTACAAAAATTTCCCTAATTCCTAATAGCTTCACACTTCACAGTCTCGAGGTCAACTCTTGAGAGTTCAGTCTTCAGTCACGCTAGGGCTTTGAAGTTTGAACAGCCGCCTCGAGCCCTTGACCTCTCGATCATCACCGGCGTTCGTCCACTACCGAAATAGCCATCATCGCCGGCGATCTTCTCTCCATGGTAACTCGGTAAGTCCCTCTCTCCATCTCTCTCTCTGTTTCAGTCTTTCTTTCTCGATCTCTCTGTCTCTCTTCGTCCTCTCCTCTGTTTATCTCACATTCTCACCCTCACTATCCTTCTCGATCTCTCCATCAACGGTAAGTCCCTCTCTCCATTTCTCTCTCTCTCTTTCTTTCTCGATCTCTCTGTCTCTATTTTTGAAAATTTTTCAACAATTTTCGAACAGTAATAAACAATTTTCAGGAATTAATAAAATTTTTCAACAATTTTTCAACTTTGATTGTGTAATAAACAATTTTCAGGAATTAATTTCCCAAGTACCAAAAGGGGACAATTGCTGCAGTGCCTTATTAAATTATGCCATACTTCAAACAGTATGTGCTAGTAAACATGAGTCCAATGTGTTCTGGTAGCATTTAGATGGGCTTGTTTGTTTCACTAGCTTCGTACTTACTTTAATTAAGTGCATCTTAATTAAGTTCACTATATAAGTCCATTATATACTGCATAATTGTGGTCATGATTCCATTATATGTATTGCATATATGCCAACTTGCAGTACTTTAATTTCCTGGAAAATAAAAATATCCCACAAAGGCACAAAGGAATAGAATCATTTCAAACAAATTAAGCTCTAAATTAAGAATAAAAGCACATGTCTACACAGTCCACACTGCTGATTTAATTCATTAACATTGACTTTCTTAATCGAATCATTAACATATTCTGCCATTATATATCATCAACGTACTAATCGAACAAATGTTGCTACTTTGCTTGAATATGTTAATAGATGGAGGATGCAACCAAGGAGGGAAATCCAACCAAAGAGGGAGGACCAAACGAGACTACTCCAGCCCCTGTAGCCCCACCATCCAAGCCTCAAGAACCCAAGAGTACTTCTACTCGAAATGCCAAGTTGAGCAAACCTTCTACGGGTAAGAAAAGGTCATGGGTATGGGATCATTTTTCAAAATTAGAGGGTGAGGAAGAACGGGCTGCATGTAATTACTATTAAACTACTTATGCTTGTTCGACTAAACTAAATGGGACTTCAAGTATGGCTTGCCATTTGGAGACTAAATGTAAAAAATACCCATATATAAAGCATGTTAAGGGGCAAACCACACTAGGTTTTCAACCTAGTAAAGATGGGAATGGTGGTAATCTTGTGCCTGTTGCATTTAATGTGAAAGCATGTGGAGAGCCTTAGCTGAAATGATTATTCTTGATGAATTACCTTTCATATTTGTGGATAAGAAGGGGTTTAGACAATTCATATCAGTTGTGTGTCCTAAATGGACTCAACTCCCATCTCGTAGTACAGTTGCCAGGGATTGCTTGAGTATTTTCACGGAGGAGAAGGGTAAAATGAGGAATGCATTGAAAGGTCAACGGGTGTGCCTGACCACAGACACATGGACATCCACCCAAAATCTTAACTACATGTGTCTGACCGCGCATTTTATCGATTGTGACTGGAAATTACACAAAAGGATTATAAACTTTTGTTTAGTTGAAAGCCACAAAGGTGAGATGCTTTGTAAGGCTGTTGAACTTTGTTTGCTTGGGTGGCAGTTACAACAGTTTCTTACCGTAACTGTTGATAATGCGAGTTCCAACAACCTACTTGTTAATTATTTGAAGAAAAGAACCAAGAGTAGAAAGGGTATTGTATTGGAACATGAGTTTTTGCATGTTAGGTTTGTGCACATATATTAAACCTTATTGTTTGTGAGGGTTTAAAGGAGTATGACGAGTCCATTGCTAGGGCGCGCAATGCCATGAGGTATGTGCGTTCATCACCATCCAGATTGAGTTTTTTCAAACTTTTTGCTGAAAAAGAACAGATTTCTTATACTAAAGGGCTTTGCTTGGATGTTCCCACTAGATGGAACTCCACGTATGAGATGCTTAACGCAGCAGAAAAATTCCAAAAGGCATTTGAGAGATTGGAAGATGAAGACCCAAACTTTTTGTCTACAGTGGGATATTCCACTAGTGAGGAAGGGGGTGAAGGAGATGGTCAGGCGTTGGTGTCTGGGAGAGGGGAAGGGAGAGAGAGGAGGCTATTAGATGCTCCAGCTCATTTTGATTGGGAAAGAGTAAGAATGTTCGTTCAATTTCTAAAACTTTTTAAAGATGCAACTTTGAAGTTCTTCGGTTCTTTGCATGTTACATGTAATAATTTCTTTGAAGAGCTTGTGACACTTCAAGCTGAACCATGTGTACAAGTGATGATGTGTATTTGAAATCTATGGCGATGGGGATGAAAACCAAATTTGAGAAGTATTGGGGGAATCTTAATAAGATGAATCTATTGTTATTCATTGGGGTTGTATTAGATCCTAGATACAAATTGAGGTTTGTGAGCTTTTGTTTTTCTCTAACATTTGAGAGTGAGAAAGTTATATGACAAGGAAAGTTAAAGATGATTTGGTTAGGTTGTATGGATGGTATGCTAGCAATCAGGCTAGTTGTGGAATGCAAGCTCCAACTTCAAGTCAACAATCATCCCCCCACCCTCGACCCAACTGGAGACTGTGCGTATAAAGTTGGCATCCCAATTTAGGAGGCACTTGGAGGAGCAAGATGTTTTTGTAATCCAAACTGATGTAGACAAGTACTTGGGCGAAGCTTGTGAACCTGAGAATGATAATTTTGATCTTTTGGCTTGGTGGAAAAACAATTCTTGTAGGTTTCATGTCCTCTCCCAAGTGGCACGAGATATTTTGGCAATACCTGTATCCACTGTGGCATCTGAGTCTGCATTTAGCACAGGGGGTCGTGTTCTTGACTCTTTTAGGAGTTTTTATCTCCATTTATGGTAGAGGCTATAATATGTGCACAAAATTGGCTTCAAGATTCATCTACCCCTATTAACCTTCAAGCTTCGATGAATGGGATTGAGGAAATGGATAAGGTCAACCCAGGTATGTGTATATTGAATGAATTCTATTCATATACTCCTAAAAATCTTTGTTGTTAAGCTTAAATCTATATTTATATTTACTTAAAATGTTTAGTTGTTTTTTTGTTGTTCCTCACAAATTCACTTTCAGATGAGATTGATGAGTCAATCATTAATGATTATTGAATATTGATGATGGAGGTTGTAAGAGACTAAGAGGTAAAACATAAGTGCTTTATTTATTCTTTTTAGCATCTGGTTTCTAATTTTCTATAGTTTTCTATAGTTTTTGATATTAATTTTTGTGGACAGGTTTGAGATGCTTTGGCTGTGAAAGAAGTGTTGGAATGGTGGTGGTATTAATTTTGAAAGTATTATGTTTGGAGTTTGGACTGTTGCCTTGTTAGACACAATGGGATTTTTTGTTCTTTTTGGTATTAGCTTTTTTAAATGGGTTTGGTATTGGCTTTTTTGTTGCCTTGTTAGACACAATGTTGGATTGTTGTAATCCCTTTAAGGCTGACAGTAACTTTGGCTTTTAACTTTGGATTGTTGTATGGCATTAAGGCTTTATGTTGGATTGTTTTAACTTTGGTGTTATTTATATTTACTTTGTGGACTGTTATTATTTGTTTTTTTGATCTTTTAATAGTTATGGTTCTTGGAAGCAGCCTCAATGTTGTTCTTTGTGGATTGTTATTATTCATGGTCATGAAAAACAGAAAAAGGTATCTGTTCATTTTCAATTTTTCTGGATTGTATAAGCTCATCTATTTAAAAATTTTACTTTGTAGTTTGTACTGTGAATTAAGCATCCTACTGCCATTTTATACTAAGTTGTTTGTTCGTGATGGTAGGCAATGGAAGTACTATTGGATATGCTTAAAAAGGATGGTAAAACTCCAGATGTCTTTATTTTGATGCAAACTATGAGGTAACTGATTGTTAGCACAAATTTTTATAGGAAATACTTCAAGCAAGCTATGCACATTCATACATGTAATAGATTGATGTTCCAGATTATGCATATTTATAGATTGATGTTCCATATTTCCACCAGCAGCAGCAGCCAGCAGTCCAGCAGCAGCAGCCACCAGTCACCACCAGCAGCAGCAGCAGCAGGCAAGAGGTTAGAATGTTTTTTTTTTTCTAGATTTCCAGCAATGTTCATACTTAGTTTTAGTGTTTTACAATAGGCTAAAACCGATTACACCGATCGAAAAAATATGCACCGAGCCGAGCCGATGACTAATGGTTTAAAGCCTTTCATGGTCGGTTTTGGTTTGCCATTTTTCCAAACCGAAGGTGTTCGGTTCAGTCCAAAAATACTACAAAAATCGGCCGCACCGGCTGATGCTCACCCCTATTCACAGGTGTTCCTACGCACGATCTGAAAGTATACCGAGACCAATTGGACACACAAAAACCAGACGAGGTAAACTGAGAAAATTATCTTACGTATAGTATATATGCAATTTATTATATTATTATAGGGTCATAATTAATAATGTAAATCAGGTAATATGGGAGCCATATACGAGACAATATGGAATAGTATTTCCAGTTAATGTGAGAGAAAATATGCGTGAACATAGATGGAGGTGTCGTATTCCGCTAATTTGTTTTTTCATTGTTGAGTGGCATTATGCTGATAGGGTAATGCGACAATTTGGTTGTAATAAACACATACTCGATGCTCCTAACCTAGAACAGTTTGAACTTCATAAAGTTGATAGAAAGGGGCGTAGAAGTAGGGAAGATTGGTCTGTAACACTCCAAAGGTTCATGGATTTATGGGACATGCACGAAATTAGAATGAACCATTTTGTTCAAGAGAGTGTTATTGGGCATGCAGACATCGTGAATTACCTAGAATGGTACATTGAACACATGCGTCGCCGAATCGGACCCCCATCTGACCCAAGCCCACGAATGCCGCAAATGACGTACTGCCCTACAGCACCCATAATTGACAGAGTGGTAAATATGGTTATTGAATTATATTTAATTTAATTTTCTTACAATTATTACTTAAATTGGGTCATAAATATATTGCCTTTGATAAATATTTACAAGTTGGTGCATTAAGGAGCATTTCTCATAGTACTATGAATGCATTGCGTGATATTCGAGATGAAAATCAGAGAACAGTCTTTGATGAAATTTCGCTCACATGTAGAACAACATTAAGAGATGTTGGGGAATCATCTTCGATAAATAGAATGTTTGGACTGCGTCCAGTAATAGGTGGAGGACGTTCTACTACGGCAATCGCGTAGGCATGTTCCTGATCATACTTCATAGATAGGTCATGCTCCTACTTCACAATCGGGCGCGGGTCCTTCTAATGCTGCACAATCGGGAGCGGGTCCGTCTAATACTGGACAAACGGGCGAGGGTCCCTGTATTGGATAATGGTAAAAATTTATTAACTTTATTTCAATGTGTTTTATTGTGTAACTTTATTTCAATGTGTTTTTATAATTAAAACATTATGTATTAATATTATGGATACTAATTATTAAATAATTTAGCTTAAGTATGGATTGTACTTAAATTTAGCTTAACGATTAAATATTTAAATTTAACATATGGATTTTACATAAAAAAAATGTAATATTGACAAGTAAAAATTAAAAAAAATGGATTATATTTTAAAATTATAATATTTTTAAATGATTTGTTAAATAAATCATGGCGATACTAAATTATTAAAAAAATAAAAAATTTTAGAATAACAATTTATTAAAAAATTTACTAATAAGTGACAAGTAAATGAAAAAATTGACTTATCTCAATATATCCTAATCTAGAAGGTTATCTCTCTTTTCTGTTATTTTATTTCTTCATTCGATGAGAATGTTTGGTTAGTGAGAAAATTTTGGATTTTGCATAGGTACTTAATTTGAGATTTTTCTGTTATATTATCGCATGCTTCCATTTAGATGATATTTGGGTTGCTAGAATGGGGGTAAAAGGGAAATTTGGAGGGAGTTGTTGAGCTGGCAAGAAATGTCTGAACCAAAAGTTCAGCCAACTTTAGATGAAGTGTTGGATCCGGCCACATTTGGTTGAGAGTTTGCAAGGTCCGTTGGGTTTGTGTTTTTTTCCATACAATGTACGTTTTTTTTTTTGGTTAATACTTTTTTTGTGTGGATATTTTGGGTGTGTTTGATTTCGGTTTCTTTTGGACTGATGTTCGTTTATCTATGGCAATCATATTCGATTCATTTGTAAGAACAAAGTCAAATAATTTGATATTATTTAATTATTGTTTTTTTATATGTTATTTACTTCTTATTTTTTTGGTTTTTAACAAAGGTGGGGTTCACTTTTAAACAGATCGAGGTGGTGTTTGGTTCAATGTAAGGTGGATTTCAAGAAAGGGTGTTGCATTTTTGGGTTGCATGAGGTAACATGGACATACTACCTACTATGTTTATGTTCAAATACGTTTTGTTTTTAAATAACTGGGGGTTTGGATTGATTTGAGGTGTGAATGTGGGTATTATTATTGTTTTTTTAAAAGGAATTGGCAAGTTTCAATATGAGTAATTTTTGATATATTTTTTATTTATTTAAATATTGGTTAATTTCAACTCGATTTTGGGTTTGGGCCTGCCCAATTTTGGGCGTAATAAACTTTTCAAATTTTTTGCAATTGTTAGATGGTAATCACACCAAGTTTGTCAGGTGGATTCCTCATTTGAAGGGTTGGTTTAAATTAAACACATATGGGTCGTATTTTTGCACTTGCTAGGACCTCTACTAGGTCTAAACCTAATCACACCAAGTTTTTCAAGTGGATTCCTCCTTTGAAGGGCCTCTGCTAGGTCTAAACCTAATCACACCAACTTTGACAAGTTGATTCCTCTTTTGAAGGGTTGGTATAAATTAAACACATATGGGTCGTCACCCAGAGCCGGCTGGTAGTGGGGGTTTGATTAGGTATCACCAGGGGGGTTTGATTAGGTATCACCGGGGGAATTGAGTGGGTGGTTTCGTCCGTAATCTTGGCAGTTCTACTATTAGAGATGAGCTTTGGGCCCTTCATGATGGTCTACCTGGCGCAATATCATATTGGCATTACTCATCTTGAAATTGAGCAGGATTCACTGGTGGTTATTGATTTATTTAAGGATTGTGCTTATTCTCCTTTGTAAGGTCCAATTGTCCGTGATTGCAGGTGCATCGCCGAGGGGTTCCAAGAATGGCGGATTAGTCACTGTTCTTTATCTCATTTGCCATTACATTAAATAAGGATACAACGACAAAAACGAGACCCACTATTGATCCATGATGCTTATGCTAATAAGTTAATTAGAATCTTTAGATTCTCTGTTTGGTATGCGCTTTTTGATGTGAATTGCTGGAAGAGCAGGGATGCTTATAAATAAGAACTAGAGTTGGTTTATTATTATTATTATTATCTTTGATAAGGTGCATATAACTGCACAGGTATAAAAGGTAAAAATAAATATAAATGGTAATTTAAAATTTTTTCATGTATTTAATATGTATCCAAAATGATTTTTGTGACTGCACCGGGGTTTATACCAACTGCGATTTCATGTGCTTACTAGTTAAACCATATTTTTTAAAAATCATTTTGCATAAGGACAGTTGCTAGTTAAACCTTGTTCATTTTTCATTTAGAAATCATTTTTGGATAAGAACAAGGCACATCAAACGTGTAATACAATCCATGTATAAACCCCCTTCCAGTTTGTTGATGCAGCCTCCAGCACTCGTTTTCTTTAAAAAAAAAAAAAAATGGCAGTGCTCAAGCCTCAATTCAGAGGCAACTTGATAACCTAAGAACAGTAACTTCATAAAACAAGGCGAAATTACAAGACTGGACATAATGAGTTTTGTATAGTCCCATCTATTTTGATCAGGTAAATGAATAACACTACTTCTAACCATCTATAAATTAATAATAGTAAACAGTAAACAATATAATTAGTGACTATAGAAAAGAGGTCAATAATTTAAATAACATAAACACTAAAACAAAAAACAATTAATTAGCCAAATGCGTATGGCATCATAATAATTACCCAACACTCATTATCTCTTAAATGGTTCAGTTATAAATGGGTTCGAAAAGTAACATGCCACTTGACATTGATAATATTCGGTGCACCACAGTTCCAAAATAGTGAAACCTAATATTTGCCGTCACCTCCTACAATTTATAGGAAAAATATTTATCAAAATAGTTTTAAATATTATGTCAATAAATGATTACTAAACAAGTAAACGCATATAGATTACCATTTGAAGGAATGTCATCCTCATAGGCAGCAGATCCACCACTGGGACTTCCCAAAATAGATGGAGCACTGCAACACTTAAACGATTATTAAAGGAATAAGGACATGCATAACTAATTTGTTTCTATATTTTCATGTCACATGTAGTGTTTTTATGAATATTATGCACATGTTATTTTTTGTAACTAACATATACATACCATTTACGCTTTTTAGGACAATTACGGACATCGTGTGTGACTCCGTCTCTTTCACAGTAGTTGCAACGACGACCTTTTGACCTCGCCTTCATCTCTTTCAAACTTTTGATGCGCCCAGATCCTTTAAAACTAACTGGGCTCGGTTCACTGTAAGTTGATGGAGTAGGTTCAATGCATTGAGTTGACACCCCCGCACCACTACAACTCGTAGATGACTTTATCATCCCATGTAACCTTTCCAAATTCTCTTTAACCATTCGATAATGGTCATCACTCCCCAAGGCATCATCTATCAAATTATTAGCTACTTGGCATAAAGTAGTTCGTCGTGACAATAATGATGTGTCGCAAGCATCACTCACCTCCACACCACAAGCATCATCAACCCTCCCCAGTGTTTCGCCCTTAGTCCACCTCTTTAAAATAAAATTTGAAGGCAATTGTATGATGTCTTTTTGCTTCAGATATGCCAACAAATGCCTGCATGGGACACCTTCAGAATCAAATTTTCTGCAATTACAAGAAATGCAATCCAAATCTTTTGCTTCCGCGAGTTTTCGCTCTCTTTGACTCTTATCGTCATTACGGCTGACAGTATGCACTATTGCACCCTTCCCCACTTTTAAACTGCACATCATACAACCAACTTTGCTACAACTCCTCTTGGAATTTGTAAAAAATGAACCTTGTATATATTTTTGTCATCTGGTTCTCCATTGGCAATAGGGTCTTCAATGAAGGCGGTTCATTTAAATTTACAAAGTTCTCATTCAAGTCTGCATGTCTTTGTTTTGCAACTCCCTTGGTAAACTTGAAAATAAATTCCATTAGAGAATGTTTGTCATTAACGAGCCTCTTGAAGAACGCATGATTGGTTTCACCATGCTGGTTGCTTGACATCCCGGTTGAGAAGATGTGCCTAACATAAGCAGGAACCCATTTTTCACGGATTTCAAACAGTGAAATAAACCACTTATGTTCCTTCAAATTGCTCTTTTTAAGCAATTGCTACCACTTGGCATCAAATTCCTCTTTAGTATATGAATCCCAAATACAACTTTTGAAATCTTTAATGTACTGTTCAAATCTACTTGTACCCATTTTCTCAGAAAACTTGTTTGTGATGTGCCAAATGCAGTGACGGTGCAATGTACTAGGAAGTTTAGTGGCAATTGCCTTTTCCATAGCCAGATTTTGATAAGTGATTTTCATTTTGGGCGGCGGTCCAGGCATGAATTTCAAGAGTTGGCTAATTAGCCACTCAAATGAACCGACGGACTCGTCACTAAGGAATGTACCCGCAAAGGTGACAGTATGCTAGTGGTTATTGACGCCCAGAAAAGGTGCAAAAATCATTCCATATTTGTTTGTTTGATATGTAGTGTCAAAGACAACTACATTGCCAAAATGCGAATATGCCTTTCTCATTTTACCGTCTGCCCAAAATATATGAGTAACCTTTCCAGCATCGTCAGCCTTGATCACAAAACAAAAGGATGAGTTCTTTGCTTTTTCGGCCAAAAAATATTCATGCACCAAATCAGAATCCTTGCCATCTGTTAACTTTCTCATTCTACTGATTTCATTTCCATGATGTCTTAACTTTCTGTATTGGTTTCCGACTTCACAACTTGAAGTCTTGCCTTGCAACCCCCTCGAAGTTTCCATGATGTCTTATCCCTCACCTCCTTTTTTTAATCACTTTCTCACCTTCCTTGAAGCACACATATTCCTTCATTGTGATTTCATTCTCTCTACCCTTTTTCTTACACTTCCTACTAGAACCAATTCGAATACTAAATCCAGTCTCCCTTGCATAATCATTATAGAAAGCATTGGCTTCGTCTAAAGAAGCATACTCTTGTCCAATTTTGGGTTTACGTTCATGCCTAACTTCGGGTGTGTACGTATTGGAAGAATTATCACGACTAATCGGAGAGAGAGGTTCGTTGTTGCTGGATAAATCGATACCTTCAAAATCCATATCACCTATAATAAATCGTACAAAAAAAGAAAAAGAAAAAAAAGCCCCAAACACAGACAATGCATTCTAAAATTATCGGACACCGAACTACATTACTTTCATATAAATTTTAATTTACAAATATCAAATTCAAATTCCTGTAAATGTTTAATAAAATATCTCAAAGGTATAGTAAAAAAATAACAATTGTGACTTGCCATGTTATATTATGATAAACCCATACGTATTATGACAAAACAATTGCCAACATAATAAAAGGTAATGCAATTCTAGTTTCCAACCAATTAGTTAGAAATCCCATTCTAACATTCAAGACATATTTATAAACTCTCCAAAATGTCCGTTAAATCATATGGAAATAAAGCCCAAAATCTGTAAAGTTTCTTTTGAAATTTCCTTAGAAATTATCGTTGTTTTAGGACTTTAAAATTTACTTGTGCATGGGTTAATACAATGTTCAAAATCTCATTTATTGTCCCCCAATCCATCACACCTTAGTTTGGGAGTTTTTTAACCCATTTTTTAAAAAATAATTTCAAAATAAGGAAAAACTTTCAAGTTGCTCACAATTGGAAAAATTTTAAAAAAGTTTATAGGACACCACGGGGAGATAAGACACCACTAATATTTCTATTTATTTTTTTTTATGGAAAAAAAAATTAAGCATTTCATTTGGTACAATTTTGCAATTTTGCCCCAATTGAAGCCAACTTAAAAAAACTATTTAGAAAAACCCCTTAGCGCAACGCACCGTTTTGACCTTTAAACTCCCTTAGCGCAACTTGAAGTTGCGCTAAAATTCCTTTGCACAACTTGAAGTTGCGCTAAAATTCGCTAAAATTCTAAAACGCACTTTTCACCTTTGCGCAACTTGAAGTTGTGCTAACCCATTTTGGAAATTTCAAAACAGAGAATGAATCAAATCCATTTGTTTTCCTTCTTTCTCTGATCTTTACCAACAACCAAACACATCTATTCTGCATTTTTTTTTTTTTTTACGTTCACAAATATTGATAAAAAAAAAAAACACTAACATTTCCATTGGTTCATCTCATTATCCAAAATAAATTCTTTTTGCAATATTCATTTCAATGTAAAATGTCCCATGAACTGCAGTAAAGATTAAATTTAGATAAAATAACATGACGCAATAAAATGGTTGATTTTGAGAATCACTATAAAATTTATTCTTCGCGCAAAACATAAACAAGAAATAATTCAAACTAAACTTTCTTCAATGAACTATGTCAAAAACTGAGATCTACTTAAATTGTGTTAAAACTTATTTGATTTGCAACTTCGATTCCATATGAGAGAGGGGAGAGCTATGGTTTCATTTGGGAGAAGAGAGGTTTCAGTAACTGGGAGTATTAGGTTCAACTACATTGGCATTGGCGATATGGTATGGGTTAATGGGAAAGATGAGAGATACAGAGAAGAAGAGGAGTGATTGACAAGATGGGATGGGTTAATGGGAAAGAGGAGAGATAGGAAGAAGAAGAGGAGTGATTGAGGAGGGAGAAATGGCGCCAAAAATTAATATCCAAGTTATGGAGACAAATTGGGCTGAATCGGGTCGGGCACAGACCACGTGTAGGAAATTAATCCCTTTCTAATCTCAGCCTTACATTTAGATCGGACGGATGAAATTGGTCACCTTGTAAGGCTGCATCAGGTGCACCTGAGGCTATCGCGACTATATATATATATCACTACAAAAAAAAAAGAGCAATAGGGACTGAAACCAAATTGTCCCAATTAGAGTGATAAATTCGTCACAATTGGTGGTGTCGCAAATGGGATTTTTGGGACGTAAATCATCTTTTCGTCCCAAATTTTTTTTACTACGGTTTCATCTGTCCCCAAGCGATTCAGTTAATATGTTGATAACCAAATTTGCGACGGTTTTTATCCGTCCCTAAATAGTATTTGCAACGGTTTTTTATCCGTCCCTATCCACTTTGTGCTCTAGCTAGGAAATTTGCGACGGATTATTTTCCGTCCCTAAATACTATTTGTGACTGTTTTTAATCCGTCCCTATCTATCATTTGTTTAAGCAAACAACATTGCGACGATTTCTAATCCGTCCCTAAATTCTAATTTTGACGGTTCTACATCCTCTTCTAGCAAAAAATTTGCGACGATTTGAAATCCGTCCTTACTATATGTAATCCATTCATTTTGTCATTTATTTTTAAATAATACCCCTGTATTATATATTTTTAAAACAATATATATATACACGATCGAGTGAAATAAACGGCCACGATTTGAAGGAAGGCATCTCGAGTAAAACGGGGAGGCGGGTAAAAAAAAAAGCCAAATTTTACCCAAAATTTCGAACGCAGCTCTCCATTCTCCAAGGCTTCTTCTCTCTCCCTCTCCTCTCCTTTCTTCTTATTCTCTCTATCTCGCCGGTTCCATCATCTCAGGCCGTCCGTCCCTGCTCGTTGCCGGTTCTATCTTCTTCTTCCTTCTCTCTCTCCTCTCCCTAACATCAAGTCAGGCCCTGGACTGCTGCTACAGTTCTCAAATCGCGGCCTGAAGCTCGTCACGCCGGCCACTTTGGAAGCTCGTCGCTTCGCCGCTGCCGAGACCCCCATGACAGGTACACTTCCCCCCGCTCGCGCTTCTCCCCCCGGCATGGTGGGGGTTTTTTTTTTTTTTTTTAAACATTTGATACTCTGTTTTGCTGTTTTTTTGTTGAAATACCCTGTTTTGATGTTATTTTTGGAGAAGTAGAAGTTGTTTGATTCATTGATTGGGAATCTCTTTCATGAGTTTGAGGAAGAATTTGTGTTTTTGGGTTCATATACGTGGGACAATGAACATTTGGTTGTTTATTTGATATACCCTATTTTGATGTAATGTATGGCAATTGGTGCTTGGAGTTTGACTCCCCTTAATGGGGCCAATCACCAGCCAGGTTTTCCCGAGCCTTAACTGACCCAAAATGGGTGCTTGGGAGTTGCCTTATTCGTGTCCTAGAGTTAACTGGGTCAAGGGTTCTGATACCTTGTTCGCCAAAAAAAAGCAAAAATAAAATTATAATCATTTAGTCCAAATTGCATTAGTTTTACTCTATTTTTTTTGGCTGAAGTAATAAAAAAAAATAAAAATGCCCAACTTTTCCAAATTTAAGGCAGTATTTAGAACTCAATTTTGACTAGGGCATGCCATTCGGATCCAAATTAGACAAACTTAATGTATTAACTATGTTGATGAGATCCCATGGCTTCATTTTCTTGTTCTCTCAGCTGAAGCAACAACTCAATGGTATTAACTATAGCTATCCAATTTTAGAAGTTCAAATTTTTTTAAATTATTTTCACAGTACAATGTGATGCTTTGGATGAGCATTTTGAACATTGACGACTATAGGAAATCCCCCCAGGCAGTGTTTGGAAATCCTATCGAAATTGTGTTTTATGTAGAACTTTATGGTGCAAATTCATGATATATAAGGGGCTATTAAAGAAAAGTGGGAGCCATTATCACACTGATGACAGAAAGTACAATTATAAAGATTACATGAAATGATGCAATTCAATGTTCTTACAATCATTTGAGATGATATATCTCTCATATAATGGCGTCATACACAGTGATGGATTTGTACATAGATTAATGTATAAAATACAATGGAGCATAACATACCCTTACTGACAAGTATTCCATGTACATAGCAATTTAAGATAATTTTTTTTTATTAAATATAAATTGGTTGTTTATTTATGAATGATGCAATGTGCAATGTAAAACAGTCATGAACATGCTTTTATATTTAAGATCAATTATTTATCTTTAATTTATTTCATCTTCTATCAGATTAAATATGGACGTTGATGGTTTGGATTCTTATAAACATTATCCGCCTTTGCAAAATTTGGAAGAATCCTCAAACGTGAATCAGTTACCAAATGAATCTAGACCTCAATGTAAAGCCTCAACCAATTCATATGTGCCTCAAGTTAGGGATGAACACAAACCTAAGGTAGGACAAGAATTTGCTACAATAGATGATGTTCATACATTTTACAACAATTATGCAAAGGAAGGGGGGTTTAGTGTTCGTGGTAATTCTACTAGGAGGAGTAAGTGCAAGGATAGGGAGAATGAATTATTAATGAAAGAATATGTTTGTTCCAAGGAAGGGGAGAGGATACTGAAAAATGATAGTGATGCTACTAGAGAAAATAAAAGGCGTCGTGGTATTACACGAGAGGGTTGCAAGGCAAGACTTCGAGTTGTGAAGTCGAAGTCGGGTACCAATTTCGTAGTTTCCATTTTTGAAGAGGGTCACAACCATCCACTAGCCACTCTAAGGAAAGTAGGTTTTTTACGATCCCATCGTAAGGTTAGTGATGTTAAGAAGTGTCTCACCCAACATTTTTCAATGGCTAACATTCCTACTAATAAACAAATGAGTATTTTGGAGCTACAGTCAGGGGGGTTGGGAAACATAGGATGCACAGAAAAAGATATCAAAAATAAGCAAACTAGAATACGTAAATTATTGGATGGCCATGATGCTGATTTGTTATATGAACATTTTTTGGCTGAACAAGAAAATAACCCATCATTTAGATATGTTATTGAAGCTGATAGTGATGGTAAGCTCATACATGTATTCTGGGCAGATGCATCTATGAGGATGACACATTCTTATTATGGAGATGTGATTGTATTTGATACTACGTACAACACAAACCGGTATGGGATGATATTTGCACCGATTTTAAGGGTTAATAATCATTGGAAAACAGTTACATTCTCTTGTGCATTTTTGAGTGATGAGTCTACAGAGTCGTTTGAATGGTTATTTACTCAATTTTTGAGATTCATGCCAGGCCTCCCCCGGGATGATTATCACTAATCAAGATTTGGCTATTGAAAAAGCCATTGCTAGCAAACTTGCAGGTACACACCACAGATTTTGCATATGGCACATTCTCAAAATTCTCTGAGAAACTTGGACCATCCACATATGATGTTTACTACAGCTCCTTTAAAAGTTGTATTTGGGATTCTGAAAGTAGGGAAGAATTTGATAATAGATGGTTGAAATTGCTTGAAACAGCTAATTTGAAGGAGCACAGGTGGTTGAATTCCTTGTATGTGGTGCGAGAGATATGGATACCTGCCTATGTGAGACACATTTTTTCGGCTGGTATGTCTAGTAGTCAGCGTGCTGAAAGCCATCCTTACTTTGACGTCGTATTGTTTTGAGCCAACTTTCGAATCAGTTAATTGATGATGTCTTGCAGGATGAAGATGAATTCTTAATGTTTAAAGAGTATTTGATACAATATCGTGCCAATATGAAACAATCAAAGAACAACAGTGGTGTTGGGGATTCTACAACAGTTAGTCGACCTCGCTAGTCCACATATAGTGAGCCAAGTCAAGTTAGTTTCAAGGGCTACGGGAAACGTCTTAAAAGAGGGAAGGAGACGTCCAAGCCAAAAAGTCGCCGATGCAATTATTGTGGTGAAATTGGAGCGACACATGACAAAAGGAATTGTCCCAAAAAACAAATTGGGTATGAAGTTTAAAATTTTATTTGTTTTTTGTTCTTATATCTTTTAAATCTTATTGTGTGTAATTATTTATAATTGTTTCAATGCAGCGTTTCCACTCTCGGCATTTGTGGATCCCCAAGCTTGGGCTCACCTATTGAGGAAAATCATTGTACTACTGGTATGTATAATTATTTATAGTTTTAAATTTTGTTAAATATTTACTTACAATATGTAATTTTTTTTTAAATATTTATAATTAATTGAATGTAGGAATTGATGAAGACGATAGTTCGTAATTGGTGAAATGACATGATAGCAGCTGAATTGAAGTCGGTTGGTGGGTTGGTTGTGGTTGTTGGAATTTAAGTTTTATGGGTTCAAATTTTGTATGTGTTGTAATTGAACAGGTTGAAAATGAACAATTTGAAATGTATGAGTTGAAAATGAACACCGGATTCTCTCTCAATACCCATCAGCAAAAGTGAAAAACCAAAACTCGAACTTTAGACTGAAACTCCTCTCCCGCTGTCTCTCATTCTCCCTCAACTCTCTCCCTCTCTCCCGTTCCGGCAAGGACTCCTATCGAAGCCGCCATTGAAGCTCCATTCAAGAAGCTCGCACACAAATTGGACTTAGGTGTGTATGAAATCATACTCTGGCCTTTGCAACAACCCTATTCATCTTGGAAAACTTAAACAAAATGAGAGGCAAAAGTTTGAAAATGGTGTAGAAAGAAATTGATTTATGGTATATTTTAAGTATTTTCCTCTCTTTTCCTTATTTCTAGATTTAAACAGAGCATTGTTGTTTCCTTGTTGTTTCAACTTGGTCCACCATTCAGAGGTCCACCATTCAACACTATTGTTGTCCAAATGCCGAAATTTCTTTTTGAGCTTCAATGGTGGACTCGTGTTCGAGCTTCTAAAATGGAGCTTCAATGGTGGCTTTGTGTGCAAGCTTCTTCAATGGAGCTTCAATGGTGGCTTGGCCGGAGTCAACGACAGAGAGGAAGAGACGTGGGGGAGATGGCGGGAGAGGAGTTTCAGGAATTCTAGAGTTAGTTTTGGTTTTGGTTTTGGTAATTGGTAGTGAGAGAGAATTGGGTTATGGTGCGGGGGTGGATGAAATGTGGTTTTTTTTTTTTTTTTGGCAAGGAGAGATCTCAGCCATTGAAGATATCTAATGGCTTAGGAACTGTTTGCTGATTTTGGTCAAAATTAGCATTTGTTGATAGGATCATAACTGTTTGTGTATATATATATATATAGACACACACACACAAAAATGATCCATTAAGGACCGGTCTTTAAATTAAAATAAGGACCACTCACCATCTTCTCACAAAGCCAATGGAATTTTGAAAAACTTATAGGCGGATTAGACAATTTTCTTATGTATGTTATGTCTACCAAAAATCACAATGATCCGACAATCAGTTTTTAAAATACAGTTCGTGAAACACTCTATTTTTATTATTTTACAGGTTTCTTGTTAATTAATGCTCTGCATTATATGAACTCGAGCAACTCCTATTAGCTTTTAGTGAGGGATTCTTATCTCATTACAAAAAATACCCAACACAAGTCCACTTTTGGTCACTATTACGGCAATGGTTGCCCAAGCTATGTTTTCAAAATATTTAGAAATTATTTTTGAAGTCGATAATGTAACCAAAGCCTTAATGTAGCATATTTATGAATTTGAATCAAGGTATTTTTGGAACAAAGTGAAGAAATGTCCTTTATCCGATGTTCCAAATATTATGTACTAAACACTTGATAGGAATTGTAGAAAAATTTCCAACGTTGTATCCAAACATATACCAAACGCAAATGGGAGATAAGTAAGAGTATATAGTTATGCGGTGGAAAAGTGCGTCTTGCCTAATTCTATCATATCCCACCTTTTAATCCGACATACCAAACATGGCCTATGGGTCTAGGGCATGGCTTCCCTCTCATTTTTTTATCTGGTTCAAGGCAGAAGTTTCGAGAGGAGTAGGCTAGATTGGAGGCTCGGATTTGAGAGGAGGCTAGGATAGAGTAGGTCGTATTGGAGGATTGGAGACGAGAGTGGGCCACATTGGAGGTAGGGATGTCAATGGATGAGTTAAATAGATAACCTGCCCCGCTTCTACTGGGAAGGGTTTGGGAAAAAGATTTGAAAATCCTATAGGGTTTGGGAAAATAATTGAAAACCCTATTGGGTTTGGGATGGGAATGAGATACGGTCGCCCTTGAGATTTTTTTCCTTTATATTTTTTTTCAATCTTTTTCATTGTGGTGGTGTGTGTGTGTGTGTGTGTGTGGGTGTGGGTGTGGGTGTGGGTATGTGTGGGTCATCTTCCCCTTACACCCTATTTTGACACCTTGATTTCAAAACACTATCTATGATAAATATTTTGATGAACTGACCATTGGATTCAATACCTTTCTTATGCATATCATGTATACCAAAAATCATAGTGATCCAACGGTTAGATTTTAAGAAATGTCACTATAAAAAATTGTTATGTTTTTAATTAATTAAAAAAATAATAGTTCTTCAAAATGATATTTTTCAAAAACTAACCGTTGGATCACTCCGATTTTTTTCATACATGACAAACATAAGATAAGTATCTAATCTAACGGTCAGTTTCTCAAAATATTCGAACTACAATGGTATTTAAAAACGAGGTGTAAGGTGTTAAAATAAGGTGTAAGGGGAACGTGACCCTATATATATATATATAGATTAACTACAAATACTTGTAATTCAAGATTGAAATCAAATTTGTTGAGATTATGGTTAGGG
>JAESVK010001270.1:158625-177518 GCA_017140935.1 Hamamelis virginiana
CCCCCCCCCCCCCCAAAAAAAAAATAATTAAAGTTAAAAAAAAAATAATTATTTTCTCGAATTCGATGGAAAACTCACCCCATTCCACATAATTCTTGCCCTGCCCTGTTTTAAGTTGGGATTGAGATAGGTTTGGGAAAAGGTTTTCATTTATGGGATTGATTGGGAAATGAAAAACCCGCCCTGTTGACATCCATAATTAGAGAGGCCTGGATACTAGAAGAGGCAAGGGTAGTGTAGGCGGTATTTGAGACCCGAATATGAGAGGAGACTGGGGTAGATAAGGCCACATTTGAGGTTCAATAGAAGGCTTTGGAGGAGATGTTGGCACGAAAGGGCATCTAGTATCCTCCTGATTACTTTGACTTCTTTTTTCTATAGTACAACATGTTGTATTTTATGAGATATTTCAAAATTCAGAACTAATTCTGTTTTTTTTTTTTTTTTTTTTTTTTTTTTTTTGGGGTAGAAAAATAGGGAAAAAAAACCCCTCCTAACCCCAAAAAATTTTTTTTTTTTTTTGATAGGTCACAAGATTTATTAATAAAGAAAAGAGGACAAGATGCATGTCTATCTTACAGTAGATAAACAGAAGACAAACTAAGAAAAGAAAACAACAAAAAAATCCCTCACTAATTACAAACAACTACCCAATTGCCCCTAATAACAAACAGAGGATCTCCCTTAATTTCCTAGTTATTGACACCCACAAGGAAGTCAAAAAACCAACTCTATCCCACAAATATTGAATGCCAAAGCTTTTATCCTCAAAAGACTCTAGAATTTCTTAAAAAGCCAAATAACCCAAAAAGTAGCCAAGACCGCACATCTCCACAAAATAATAGCTCTCTTAGACCACCCAAATCCCTTAAAATCAATTTCCATCATTTGTGAAGAATGAAGAGGAGCCACCCAAGACATATCAGCAAGTTGAAAAGGATCATACCACAACTCACTTACCACCGGACAATGCAAAAATAAATGATCAATGCTTTTACATTCTCTAAAACACAACACGTACCATTGGGGAGAGAGATACACACCAGGCATCCTCTTCTGAAGTAGCTCATTAGTATTAATTCTACTATGCGCTAGAGACCGAGCAAAAACCTGAACTTTAAGGGGCACTTTAGACTTCCAAATAAACTTGAAAGGGCCAAAAGGAAGCAACATCAACTCATCACATAAGGCATCAAAAATGATTTGTTAGAAAATGAACTTAAAGAGTTTAATACCCACCCTCTCTTGTCTTTACTCAAAGGGTTCAAAGACACACCCTCAATAATAGAAAGAAGAATAGAGAGTTCGACAACCTCCATATCATTAAGATTTTTGAAAAAAATGAAAATCCCAGCTAACTGGAGAAGATGAAGACACTACAAAACTAAAAATAGGAGCTTCATGAAGAAAAGACAAATTATATAATCTTGGGAATAGAGAAGCAAAAGAAGACTCCCCTTTCCAAACATCCTCCCAAAATATGAATTTTTTCCCCCATTCCCAACAACCAAAGACACAAATCTAGAAAAAGAGGGGAGAACCTAAGAGATACCTTTTCAAGGGCTTCAATAAGTAACCTCCCTATGCATTCTAGAATCCCAACCATTAGCCTGTAATCCAAACTTACTTTTGATAAACCTTGGGCCAAAGAGAGTTACACTCACGAGAAAATCTCCAAAGCCATTTCCCCAATGAAACCAGATTCCTTAAAATAATGTTACCATAGCAAGCCCACCCTTAGCTTTAGAACGACAAAATAACCTCATAGTTAACCAAATGAAAATTCTTCTTATCATCCCAACTATCCCACAAGAAATCTCTTATCAATATTTCCAATTGCTTAGCCACCTTAGAAGGAATCTTGAACATAGACATAAAATAAATCGGATTACTTAGACAAAATTGCTTGAACTAAAGTCAACCTACCCCCTTTAGACAACAATGATTTCTTCCATCCATCCAACCTTCTCCTAACTTTCTCCAACACTGGTTCCCAAAAAGAAACTTTCCTAGGATTCCCACCCAACGACAACCCTAAAGAATTTAAAAGCCAATTACCCACCCTACAACCTACTAAATCAGCCATCCTCTCTCTACCTCCTAATCTAAAATATTAATCCCCACTAATGCAGTCTTACTCAAATTCACTTTCAACCCCGATAATAACTCAAAGACCTGCAAAATCCCATGAAAACTTAACAAGCACTCCACATCATTTGAAGAGAAAAACAAAGTATCATCTATAAACTGATGGTGAGTAATAGGAATCCTATCCCTACCTACCCAAAAACCTTCTTCCATGCCAACATCCCTAGCTTTATCCACCACTAGAGTAAAAAGAAATGGAGATAAAGGATCCCTCTACCTTAGACCTTTAGATGCCTTAAAACACTCACCAGGCTTATCATTAACAATTACAAACAAATTAACCTAAGATAAACACCCACTTATCCACTTCCTCCACATATTACCAAAACCTTTGCTGGAAACTCCCATTAAACATTATCACAGGCTTTCTCAAAATTCAACTTGAATAACAAACCATATTGATTCTTAGAACGATACTCATCAACCACTTCATCATCAATAAGGACCACTTCAAGAATATGTCTTCCTTTACAAAAGCCCCTTTTGAATAGGAAATGGTATCACCAAGAACCCTTTTTAACCTCCTTGATAAAACTTTAGCCAATATCTTGTATAATGAAGATACCAAACTGATTGACCTAAAGTTTTTAATTTTAATAGAATTTTCTTTCTTTGGAATAAGACAAATAAATGTAGCGTTAGTGCACGAATTAACCACTCCATTCTCATAGAATTCATTAAACTCATTCAACAAGTCAAATCTAATCTCATCCCAACAATCTTGATAAACAGTCAAGGTGAAACCATCAGGACCAGGGGACTTATCATTACAATACTAAAAAATAACCCATCTAATCTCATCCAACTCAAAAGGCCTCTCCAACCATTTGATCGTCTGGAACAAGGGAGATTATTCATTGTTAATGATCAAGATTAATATATTTATAAAACCGCGTGTTTGTTAATCTCAATTCAATTGCGATTGGTGAGCACGGGTGTCGAACCACTGGGAAATATGTAGATTTAAAATGAGAAACTATTAGATTTAATTAAAGTGAAAGAATAGTGTCAAATTAATTTGGTGGTGAAAAGAGCTTCAATTGGGTTGAAGCGGAAATACTGATTTTAACAAAGCTGATTAAAACGCAATTAATTAGTGGAATGAGCGGAACTTGGGTGAGAAGTCCATTGAATATCAAATATGCAAATTAGTTATAAAATCCACGATATAGTAATATTATGTATGGGGTTCATCCAACTACAAGAAGGAATCCCCAAAAAGATGATGAATAACAGGACCGGCAGGTTTATCCTTGAAAAGGAATGGAATATCACTATCCACCTTAAATGGGAATAAAGCATGCTAGTTTGTTATTCATCTCAATAAGTACCATTGCATAATTATATAATTGCAATCACAGATATACAATTATATTATATTATATTTAGCGATAGTGTGCAGTAAACCTTCACAACTATGCAATCACATAATACAAATAAAGAGATGTTTATAAACTAGAAATGCATAAAGAATCCATCTTCATCCTCACCCAAGCTTGGAGTATTAGCTACACATCAATGGAGGAGAATATCCTTTATCCATGACAAGCTCCAAGGGGTCACGGGATGGAAAAGTAAAATAAAGCAGAAAGTAAATAACTGAAGGAAATAAAGAAAATGACTGAAAGAAATAAAGAAAATGGAGTAAGTAAATAAAGAAAAGAGCTTAAATAAATAAAGAAAATGACAGTAAAAGTAAATAACAATTCTCAAGTGAGAATTGAGCCATGTATTAAAAAGAAAAATTGCAGAAATTAAAGTGCAGAAATTAAAGACTGAATAAGTAAAGAACAATTCTCAAATAAGAATTGAGCCATGCATTAAATGAAAAATTGCAGAAAAGTAGAAAAGTGCAGAAAAAGTACATGACAAAATAAAAAGCAGAATTGAACTGTAAGATGAAGTCTATTAAAATTGACAGAGTAATGATTCAGAGCAAAAGTCATGAACCCTCTTAAAGTCACATATACACTTCTATATATAGACTGAATTTGCAAATGACCAAAATACCCTTGAAATATCTCAAAATATCAAGAACAGCCCACAGCCGTCTCAGGTCTATTGATAGCGAAGTTTGGCTATCGATAGAACTTTTATCGATAGCGAGACTTGGCTATCGATAGTCATGTTGGTTCTGGTTTTAAAAATGCAGAAATTCTTCTGCAGCCTTTTGCACTTCATCGCCTATCTCTGATCTTTTACAAAATGTGCATCACTTGTGACGATAGGCAAGACTCCATGAGTGACGGCTTCGCATTAATATAACCAGCATAATTTTCTTATAAAAGAGAATTTAATCCAGTTATGCAGAATTTATATAAAACAAAATATTATTGCGCAACTATTTATATAAGAGAGCACAGTAATACCATAGTTTGAAGGTATGATTGTGATACAATCACCATTCTGACTTGGATCTATCTATAGGGCACCAATCCAAACCCTCAATCCCTAGATGATCAACTCTTTTAGAAGAATATAAATCAAGAAAAAATTTCTTCACTTCATTTACTAAACTACTCTTATCTTTCATGAAACAAACTTCCCTAATTTCAATTCTATTAATGAAGTTCCTTTTCCTCTTTCCATTAGCGATCTTATGAAAAAACTAGTATTAATATCCCCTTTTTTAACCCATTTTACCTTTGCCTTTTGCCTCCACGAGATTTCCTCTCAAAACACCACTTCTTCAAATTTACACAGCTCCCTCCTCCTCTCTCTTCTCAACTCCTCATAAAGAAGCCTATCCTTTTCTAAGGAATCTAAAAAACCTACTCCATCCACAATAGATTTGTAACTCTATCCACAATAGATTTCTTACAAATCCTCAAATCCCCAAACACCTCCTTATTCCACACTTTAATTTCGACTTCACCCAACCTAATATTTTCATAAATTTAAACCCTTCCCAACCCTAAACCCTAGCTTCACCCCACCACTCCTTAAAATTGTTCTTAAAAGAAGGATGATCCAACTACATATTCTCAAATCTAAAAGGAGTTGGACCCCACTTTAGCAAACAACTCTCTAAAATCATAGGATTATGATCAGAGACTCACTTAGGAATAATCTCGACTAGCTCACATTAGGAAACAAATCATCTCATCCATTCGAGAATAAAAATCGACCCAACCTACAACACACTGTGAATTTACCATTTAATAAAGGGGGATCAATCAAACCACATTCTCTAAGAAAAAAAAAATCAAAATTTCTCGTACTTTTCATCACCCTCAAGGCTGGAAGCTTTTCTTATAAAACACTCTTATAACATTAAAATCACCCCCAATATGCATGATTGACCACAAAGTCCTAATAAACCAAATAATTCATCCCAAAATTGATTCCTGTCTTTTGGGTCATTAGGTCCATAAACCCCACACAACCACCCCACATTATCCTTCAAGCTCCTATCTCTAGAAGGATTCGCACCTTCCTCTACGTGAATACGGTGCTGGCAGATTGACGGGTCTATACCCTTTAAATCAGCGACCGACCATCCTATGGCTACTCTGTGCTCTTTCAAAACAGATAACAACTTACCTTCCTGTTCTAAATTTAATGAAGATGAAATTATGACAGGCAAGGTGTCACTATTACCCAAAAAGGCATACTTGAGATTAGCCGGCAGAGGCTTTAACTCAAGTTGCGGCGGAGACTCAAAAGACGTAGGGGAAGGGACACTGGCAATAGACGGAAGTGGCTCAATCCTAGGTCTCCATGGCAATCTTTCTACAGAGGAGGTAGAATCTAAGACAAGATTCACCTCCATGAACGAGTGCTCCAGGTCATGGTCCTCAAACCCAAAGTAATTAAGACATGTTTCTAACGGGTCCTTGGACAGAAGATAAGGTGTAGCTTCCTCTACCACTTTATCTATGATGTCTACAAAAGAACAATCCTCAAAGTTATGAGGTTGATTAGCTGCACTATAAACCTGCAGCCTGGTTTTCATGTTACCAAAAGACACCTTCATTATGCCAGTCCTCCAATGAAGGACTGCATTAGCAGTTGCCAGAAGAGGTCGTCCTATTATAACCGGGATTTGAGGCCTAGTAATATCTAGGTACCTTAGTGGACCTATCTGCAAATTGAAGAATAGTAGGTGTGGCTTGGAGTGTTCCAAGCTCCATTTTGGCGTAAATTGAATATGGAAGAATATTCACACTTACGCCAAAATCAACTAACGCTCTATCAATGAAATGACTTCCTAAGAAGCAAGGTATAGTTGGCGTTCCAGGATCTTTTCTTTTAATTGGGGCTTGGAATTGACACACAGCACTTGCTATGTCAACAGGAGCTATGGTTTTAGACAAGTGCACTCGCTCCTTGCGTTGCTGTGTGCACATTTCCTTCAAAAATTTGGCATATGAAGGAATCTGTTTAATGGCATCTAGTAGAGGTAAATTAATATGGACACTTTTAAACACCTCTAACATATCCGACATGCTAGCCCCTTTCTTCGCTCTCCTCTCAGGCGCAATCAGCGCAGATGGGAATGGGGCTTTCGGCACATACGATGCCAATGGATTGTCTAAAGCGGCGAGAAAGTTATCCCTCGAAGCTTCAGACTCTTTCTCTATTGCAGGTTCTTTCTCTTTTTCTCTCTCTTTCTCCCTCTCTTTCTCCCTCTCTTTCTCCCTCTCTTTCTCCCCAACTCTATTATCTACCACTTTCCCACTACGCAAGACTGTAACAGCCTTAACTTCCTCATTACATTGTGGGTTCTGAGAAGTAGAACTCTCAGCTACAAAAGCTCCCTTGGGATTGGCAACAGCCTGACTCGGGAATTTCCCTTCCTCTCTGCGACTAAATGAAGCCGCTAGTTGACCCATTTGGGTTTCTAACTTGGAAATAGATTGGGAATGGGAATGAATAAGTTGTGCTGAAGCCTCTAGACTTTTCAGGGTAGCTAGGACTTGTTCCTCAAAACCAGGCGTTCTATGAGGTTGTGGTGGTGGTTGAGTCACAGCTTGACTCTGATACTGTGGTGCAGGTGCTTGAGGAGCACCATAACTGGGGTACTGGGGTTGCATAAGTGGTGGTCTATAGGGTTGACTGATAGCAGGGTTACTGCTATATGTGGGTCTTGCAGGCTGACTAGGATTGGATCCTCTAGGCTGACTAGACCACTGGAAATTGGGGTGAGTCTTCCACCCAGGATTGTAAGTGTTGGAATATGGGTCATTCCTAGGTGGTGCATATCCTTGAGCAGCATTAACCTGCTCTTGGACAAACTCAGGGTACTGGCCTGCCATAGGACAATATGGGGTCTCGTGAGCTGGGTCAGTGCAAATATTGCACACCAAGTTGACAGGTTTCACATGGGCTTTTGAAGATTGCCCTTGTGCCGCTATTAACTAGTCAAGCTTTTGAGACAGAGCCTCAACTTGTTTATTTGCCAAAACTTGGGTGTCCACATCATAAATACCGCTCTTTTTGGGAGGCGTTTTCTTCACTAACGCATCGTCACGGTTACCTAAAGACATTGAGGCCATGTGGAAAGAATCCTCACTCAATGCTTCAAATAAAGCCCACATCTCATCCTCACCTTTACTTAAAATAGCTCCCCCACATGCAGATTTCACAGTCTGCGTGTCACCCTCAGTAAAAACCTCTAACAAAAGACTCTATGATTTGCCACTTCGGTACATCATGATGGGGGCATAACCTAAGAAGCTCTTTCATTCTTTCCCAGGCTTCATGAAAAGATTCCTGTTCATGTTGGACGAAGTTTGTTATACCTCGTCGCATTTGGTGAGTTTTACCAACAGAGTAAAATCTAGACAGGAATAACTTTTGAAGCTGTTCCCAAGTAGTGATATGGACAGGGGTCTGGAGAGTACAAAGCCAGTGTTTGGCCTTATCTTTTAAGGAAAACGGGAATAAAAACAATTTCAGGGATTCTGGATGGAAACCCTGAATTCGAATAGTAGAACATATCCCTAAAAATTCCTGCAAATGGTCATATGGGTTTTCTCTATCTAACCCATAAAACGTAGGAGGCATCTGAATGGTAGCATGCTTAATCTCGTAGATGAGATTCTCAATGTGTGGGATTTGGATACAGGAGGGTGGATTAAAACTATTGGGCATGAAGTGATCCCTAAGAGTTTTAAGACCTTGAGGCTCTTGAATATTATCCGCAGGTAACATGGCAGTGTGTGCAGATGATTCAGCCATTTCTAAATGATGCAAATGTACTGACTCACTAGACTGACTTTGAGAAGCTTTAACAGCTCTCAGAGTTCTTTCTAATTCAGAGTCTAAAGGAATTACGTTTAATGACAACGACCTTCTACCCCGCATAAAATAGGTCTCCACAGATAATCACGGAATTCAATAAACAAATAGTGAGCAGTTAATCTTTAGCTTTTAATTTGTTATTTTAAGCGCGCGGGAGTGAAGCTCCCAATTCCTGATTTCAGCCACCTGTAGTGAAAATAATAAATAATAATTATTATATATAGATATTAACAGTATAAAAGAATATATATATAGTAATGTGAACAGTATTAATATTTACGACTTAAATTAAATCCCAAATATTCTTTTTAAATAAACCGTAACTCCACGGCAATGGCGCCAAAATTTGATCGCTTCAGAGACAAGGGAGATTATTCCTTGTCAGTGATCAAGATTAATTAATTTATAAAACCGCGTGACTGATAATCTCAATTCGATTGTGACTAGTGAGCACGGGTGTCGAACCACTGGGAAATGCAGGTTTATAATAAAAGACTTTTTAGAATTAATTCAAGTGGAAAGAATATTGTCAATTAAATTGGTTGGTGGGAAATGCTCCGATTGGGTCGAAGCGAAAACACAGTAATTTAATACAGCTTAGTTAAAAACGCAATTAAGTTGGTGGAATGAGCGGAACTTGGGTGAGAAGCCCATTGAATTTCAATTATACAATTTATCTTATAAAATCCTCAATATAGTAATTATGTATGGTGGTTTTTCCAACTACAAGAAGGAAGTCCCAAAAAGATTATGAATACAGGACCGGCAGGTTTATCCTTGAAAAGAATGGAATATCGCTATCCATCTTAAATGAGGAATAAAGCATGCTGGTTTGTATTCATACCAGTAAGAACCATTGCATAATTATATAATTGCAATCACAGATATACAATTATATGATATTATATTTAGCGATAGTGTGCGGTAAAACCTTCACAACTATGCAATCACATAATACAAATAGAGGGATGTTTATAAAATAGGATTGTATAACGAATCCAACTTCATCCTCACCCAAGCTTGGAGTATTAGCTACACATCAATGGAGGAGAATATCCTTTATCCATGACAAGCTCTAAGGGTTCACGGGATGGAAAAATAAAATAAAAGCGGTAATTAAATGACTGAAGAAATAAGGAAAATGACAGAAATAAATAAAGAAAATGGCGAAAATAAATAAAGAAAAGTGACTGAAGTAAATAAACAAAAGGGCTGAAATAAATAAAGAAAAGTGCTTAAGTAAATAAAGAAAATGACAGAAAAAGTAAAGAACAATTCTCAAGTGAGAATTGAGCCATGCATAAAAAGGGAAAATAGCAGAAACGTAAAGTACTGAAAATAAAGACTGAATATTTAAAGAACAATCCTCAAGTGAGAATTGAGCCAGGCATTGAAAGAAAAATTGCAGAAATCGGAAATTGCTGAAAAAGTAAACTGCCGAATAAAATGCGAAATTGAACTGAAACTTGAAATCTAATTAAAATAGCAGAGTAATGATTCAGAGCAAAAAGTCATGAACCCTCTTTAAGTCGCATATACACTTCTATTTATAGAAGGAAAATGAAAATGACAATAATACCCTCGAAAATATCCAAAATATCTAAGAAGCCCACAGCCGCCTCTTGACTATAGATAGCCAGGATGCGCTATCGATAGCGTCTCTATCGATAGCGCATCCTGGCTATCGATAGACACGTGGCATTTTTGACTTTTCTTGCAGAACTTCTTTGTATGCTCTTTCATACTTCAATGGCACTAGCTGGTCAATTCCGAATGCTCATTTAATGCCCGACGATCATCACGGCTTCATAGGCGATGCTGTCAAAACGTATAATCTGCACAGATTTCTTAAAACAGAGAAATTAACCCCCACCAATTGTACAGATCTTTATGTAAAACGACTTTTATTATATAATTATTTAAATAAGAGAACACAGGAATACCATATTTGAAGGTATGATTGAGGTTCAATCAGTTTGAACCTATCATCATCTTCATATGGCAGGCTATTAACATTTTTTTGTGTAAAACAAGTCCTGGAGGCCTGCCCCCTGAGTGTTTGAGTCCCTATTGGCTGTTTGTGTAAGAACCTAGAATTTTAAATTGCTAATTATGTGCTCAAATGTTAAATTAGAATGATTATATGTTGAATTATGTGTTTATGTGCTAAATATTACATGATATTGTGATAAATGAACTGTTGTGATTGTATTTTTGAAATGTGTGGGAAGTGTAGACTATTATAGAAGATTGTTTTTTTTGAAAATGTGGGTGTTTAGAACTAGAAATAACTTGATTTATATAAAAGGTTTTGTGAAATTACCAAAAGATTTTAAACATTTTAAATAAGGACATTTATGTCCTGATTTCATTTTGAAATTAGATAAGTATGAAATTTGTTTCTCAAACATTCGACAATCTTCAGGAGAAATAGAGAGAATTGAGAGCCGAGGGAGAAGCTGAGAACTACCAAATTTCTGCCGGATTTGTGTTGGAATTCAGTTTTGTAAGTGATTTAAGGTAAGTTTATGTTTATGTAGTTATGATTCCTTAAGTAATTCTCGGATTTAAAGGTTATGCATGATTGTTTGAGAGTTTTGTTGTGGGTTATGAGTTTCAAATGGTATTTTTGAAGTTAATCCTTGTTGATGAATGTATTTTTGATGTGATTTGATGCTTGTATATGGCTTGAAATGAAGAAACTTGGTTATATGGGTTTTTGGATTTGGTTTGAAATGACTTTTTGAAATTAATCAATTGTTTTGACTAATTCTTGTGAATTTTATGCCTTTGAAGTTTATTTTGATGATTTTGAAGGTTTAGAATTGATGTATAATGATTTGATAAGTTTTTGAAAAGCCTGATGCTCGTTAATGGCGGTTCTGCAGGTGCTTAGTCGACTAATACATAGTGCCTAATCGACTAATGATGTTAAAATCGTGTTTCAGGGTTACTGGTAGTACATTAGTCAACTAATGTTAGGTGCCTAGTCGACTAACCGATCATTAGTTGACTAATGCTATATGTCTAGTCGACTAAACAAAAATCAGCTCTCGGGAATTTTTCAATCCTTACAACTTCTAGTCAACTAGCAAAGTTGGCCTAGTCGACTAACAAAGTTCTAGTCGACTAACAAATCCTGCCTAGTCGACTAAGGGAGCTTCTTTTTTTTGGATAATTAAACTAAGGGAGCTTCAATTTGCATATTTCATATTTTTGCTTAAATTTCTTCATTTGTTATTTTTGTTGAGTAATCTTTATATGCATAGAAGCTTGTGAGACTTAATTGATGCATATTTAAAGGCTTTAATGACATTGTTTTTATAAAGTGAGTTATTAATGTTTAATTATGCATAATTGTTGTTGTTCATTATTAATGCTTTTTAATTGTGATTGATAGGTGATTCTTAGAGCTAGTCCCGTCTCCAATAAATTGTATTTAGTGCAACAATACAGGTAGGGAAACTTATGATTCTTGTCATAAACGATTATACTTGTATGCTTGTGATAAGATGGAATTGAATTGAAAGACTTATGTATTATGATTTCATTATTGGTTGACATTTATTGTTATGAAACGCATTTCATTATTGATTGAAGTTTTGCAATCATGTTAGAACCTGGATTTTGGGGCAGTACTGGCTTTTGAATTATTGGAAAATGGAGAGATAAGTCGAAAAGTGATGAAATGTGATCAAAGGATTGTTATATGATTTGTTTTAAGGATTGTTTAAAAAGCAGTACTTGCCTAGATGGAAGCGAAAGGGGTTATATCGTGATTGTCTAGGCTGAAGAGATGTTGTAACGCCTAAGACTGGATCTTTCTATAGCGCTGCTTTGCTCACCTATTGGTTGTTGAACCACCTCGAGGAACTTAGAATGGACATGAAAGTTATTTTACTTTGCATTGCATTATGTTGTGAATTGAACGTGGATTGTGATTGTGCTAAGTTTATACAGTATAGTTGTTATAATGAGGTTGTACGTGTTGAACCTAGCTGCATGGAGACAGGATTTGGAGGCACATGTTAAAATTTTGAGGAATGTCTGTACATTCTAATTATACAATCCTTGTACCTCTTTTAAATTTACACTTGTAAATATTGTATAGTTAAGTTTTATTTTGTTTATCCTATAAGCTAGAGTTGTTGGCTTATTTTGTTTTCATTTTTAATCGTTAAGGGCGTTTGAATGACATGGCATATGCACACCTTTGCGTATTACTTTTGAGTTTATTAATATAATTCAAATTGTTTCATCTCATTCTTGGTCTATTCCGATATAATGCATAATATCGTCATAGAACAGGTTTGGGACGTCACAATTTTTATGGTATCAGAGCTCATTAGTAGATTTCAATGGGAGTTCACACACTTCATATAGAAGACTTTAAGTGACTTTAGTAAGATTAAGACACGCATCATATTTTGTGTGAAACGAATACATGGGAAGGGTATATGATTTGCGAATTTTGTATTATATATGTGTTTTTCAATTGGTGCAACAGGAAATAAGTTAAAAATGCCGCCAAGAAGGCAACCTGCCCGTGTCTTTAGAACTGATGTACAGGAGCAAGATGTGGCACAACAAACCTTGCGAAATCTATCTGAATTAATGCGTAGAGTTGATTCTTTTGAAGCCCGGAAAGAAGCTGCACTAACATGATTGAGCAACAACCATCCACCTATTTTTATGGGAAGCACTGATCCATCTCAAGCAGGAAGGTGGCTTGAACATATAGAACAGTTGTTAGATTTGTCGAGTACTCCAAACGAATTTCGAGTGGAGTTTGCCACAAATTTTCTGCAGAAACAGCACATAGATGGTGGAATACAGCAAGGGCAGAAAATCCAGCAACTACAGAAAATCCAGGACCTATGCTGTGGTCTAAATTTAAAGAGTTATTTGAGAGAAATTATTACAGACTTGCCTATAAAAGATCTAAAGCAGCAGAATTCAGAGCTCTAACGCAGGGTACTAAGTCTGTAACTCAATATGAAGCAGAGTTCAGAGAATTGCGACAATTCATTGATACAATTAGTAGCGCTGAGGAGGTTAGATGTTTCGAGCAAGGGCTACGACCAGAGATCAATAACAGGATGATTAACCAGACATTTGATAATTTAAATGAAGCAATTGAAGCTGCTACAAATATTGAACAGAAATTAGCTGAAGCCAGAGGGCGTTTATCATTTTCTGCATCTACTTCTTACAGGGGGCAAAGTTCAAGTCAAGGCAGTGGTATGGCTAGATCAGGATGGCAAGGCAGGCCCAGTGTTTCTAGTAGGGGTGTCAGTTCTAGTGGCAGCACAGGATCCTATGATAGGGGTTCTCCCTATTTCAGATCACCATCTAAAGGGCAAAGCAGATGATTTATGAGACATGTTCGTTCATGTTTTGGTTGTGGACAACAGGGACATATCAAACAAAATTGTCCATATGAGCCTTCATTTTTCAGACCTTCACCACCACAACAACAACGGCAATCGCCACAACAATTTAGGCCATCTCAACAACAATTCAGGCCATCCTCGCTGTCATATAGGCCTCCACAACAGTACCAGCCTCCACAGTATTATTAGGGATCTCAACAGTCATATCAGGGACCCCCAAGATTTCAGGCTCCTTATCCTTCAATACAACAATCTGAGGCTTCATCTAGTAGGCCAAGTACGAGTGGTCAGGGTAGGGGACAATCTGGCAGAGGTAGAGGTCGAGCTGCTGGAGCTCAGCCGCGTGTATTTTCTCTTACACCTACAGATACAGGAACTTCAAATGAGGTTGTAGAGGGTATGTTTCTTCTTTTCAACTCATGGGTTCGTATTCTATTTGATCCTGGTGTTACACATTCTTTCATTGATTCTGAATGTGTATTTTCTTTAGAATTAGAATTTGATGAGTTAGAATATCCTCTTAGGGTATCAACACCTGTAGGTGAACATGCTGTTTTGAAATATGTTTGCCATTATTGCCCTATTAAAATGGATGTATATGCTATGCTAGCTGAATAGTCCAGAGGCAGGAATCAACTATCAGGTGTACTGGGATGCTTCAGGTAAAGGTTTGAGTTGTATTTTAATGCAACAGGGAAGAGTTATTGCTTATGGATCTAGACAGCTGAAACCTCATGAAAAGAACTATCCAACACATGATCTTGAATTGGCAGCCATTGTTTTTGCACTCAAGACATGGAGATCCAATTTATATAGCGTGAATTTTGATGTGTTCTCGGATCATAAAAGCCTGAAGTACATTTTCACCGAGAAAGAGTTGAACATGAGACAACGCAGATGGATGGAGTATGCTAATGATTATGATTTTGCTCTTCAGTGATCGCTTCAGAGAACAAGGGAGATTATTCCTTGTTAGTGATCAAGATTAATATATTTATAAAACCGCGTGTTTGCTAATCTCAATTCAATTGCGACTGGTGAGCACGGGTGTCGAACCACTGGGAAAATGCAGGTTTATAATAAAAGACTATTAGAATTAATTAAGTTGAAATAATAATGTCAAATTAACTTGGTGGTGAAAAGTGCTCCGATTGGGTCGAAACGAAAATACCGAATTTTAATAAAGCTGGTTAAAAACGTGATTAATTTAGTGGAATGAGCGGAACTTGGGTGAGAAGCCCATTGAATGTCAATTATACATCTTATATTATAAAATCCTCAATATAGTAATTATGTATGGTGGTTCTTCCAACTACAAGAAGGAAGTCCCAAAAAGATTATGAATACAGGACCGGCAGGTTTATCCTTGAAAAGAATGGAATATTGCTATCCACCTTAAATGGTGATAAAGCATGCTGGTTTGTATTCATACCAATAAGTACCATTGCATAATTATATAATTGCAATCACAGATGTACAATTATATGATATTATATTTAGCGATAGTGTGCGGTAAAACCTTTACAACTATGCAATCACATAATACAAATAAAGGGATGTTTATAAAATAGAATTGCATAAAGAATCCAACTTCATCCTCACCCAAGCTTGGAGTATTAGCTACACATCAATGGAGGAGAATATCCTTTATCCATGACAAGCTCTAAGGGTTCACGGGATGGAAAAAGTAAAATAAAAGCAGTACGTAAATGACTGAAGAAATAAGGAAAAAGTGACTGAAATAAATAAAGAAAGTGACTGAAATAAATAAAGAAAATGACAGAAATAAATAAAGAAAATGACTTAAGTAAATAAAGAAAATGACAGAAATAAATAAAGAAAATGACTTAAGTAAATAAAGAAAATGACAGTAAAAGTAAAGAACAATTCTCAAGTGAGAATTGAGCCATGCATTAAAAAGGAAAATTGCAGAAAATTAAAGTACTGAAAGTAAAGACTGTATAAGTAAAGAACAATTCTCAAGTGAGAATTGAGCCAGGCATTAAAGGAAAAATTGCAGAAAAGTAGAAATTGCTGAAAAAGTAAATGACCGAATAAAAAGCAGAATTGAACTGTAACATGAAGTCTATTAAAAATAACAGAGTAATGATTCAGAGCAAAAGTCTTGAACCCCCTTTAAGTTGCCTTTACACGTGTATATATAGAAGGAAAATGTAAAAGTCGTTTTTGCCCTTGAAATATCTCAAAATATCTAAGATAGCCCTCAGCCGCCTAAGTTCTATCGATAGCGAAGTTTGGCTATCGATAGAACTTCTATCGATAGCGATACTTGGCTATCGATAGTTATATGGCATTTTGCATTTTAATTGAAGAATTTCTTTGCAGTTCTTTCACACTTCAATTGGCTGCTGTTTGATCTTTTCTGAATGCTCTTTAATCCGAGATGATCATCAAGGCTTCATAGGCGACGGCTTCGTATTCATATAATCTGCACAGATTTCTAGAAAAAGATTTTTTACCAATTTGTACAGATTTTATACAAAACGAGATATTAAAACATAATTGTTTATATAAGAGAACACAGTAATACCATCCTTTGAGAGAATGATTGTGATACAATCATTCAGTACCATCCAGGTAAAGCCAATATTGTTGCAGATGCTTTGAGCAGAAAATCTGGAGTGAAAATGAGTAGTTTAGCTCTACTCAGATGGGAGACGTGGAATTTCTTAGAAGATTATGAGATTTATGGGTTGGCAACAGAAGACAGAGCTTGTCTGTATAATTTTCTTTCTCCAACTTATCTCCCACAAAGAATAATTGAAGCTCAGGTGAGTGGTTTATTTTTGAGTCCTTTTCTTGGACAGATGTATGAAGAACCTGACCAGTGGCAGATTTCAGAATATGATGGTGGAATGAGATACAAAGGCAAACTAGTAGTTCCTGAAGGTCCATTCAGACAGGAAATATTAGATAATGCTCATCGTTCCAAATTCTCAATACATCCTGGTACTACAAAGATGTATCAAGATTTAAAAAGACAGTATTGGTGGCGAGGAATGAAGAGAGACGTACTTGAATATATAAAAAGATGTGTTACATGTCAGCAGGTAAAAGCAGAACATCAAAGACTTGCAGGATTAACTCAGCCACTACCTATTCCAGTTTGGAAATGGGAGCATGTGACAATGGACTTTGTATCGGGATTGCCAGTAACTTTGGCTAGATATGATTCAATATGGGGGGTTGTTGATAGATTGACAAAGACAACTCATTTTCTACCTATGAAGAGCACAGATTCAATTAGTAAGTTGGCCAATTTGTATGTGAATCAGATTGTGTGTTTGCATTGAGCACCATTATCTATTGTATCAGACAGAGATCCAAGATTCTCAGCTCGATTTTGGGAAGCTTTACAGGAAGCAATGGGAACCAAAATTCAAATGAGTACAGCCTATCATCCTCAGACGGACGGACAATCAGAAAGAACAATTCAGATTTTGGCAGATATGTTACGTGCTTGTATTTTGAATTTTGGGATGTCATGGGATAAATATGTGAAGCTAGCAGAGTTTTCCTACAACAATAGTTATCAAGCCAGTGTTGGCATGGCTCCTTATGAAGCTTTGTATGGTAGGCTTTGCAGATCTCCAATTTGTTGGACAGATGTGGGTGATAAAATTATTTTGGGATCTGATTTAATTAAAGTGACTTCTGAAAAGATACCTATCATTAGAGAGAGACTTCATATAGCACAATACAGACAGAAAAGCTATGCTGATAGTGGAAAACGGCCTTTGATGTTCAATGTTGATGATTGGGGTTTTCTAAAAGCCTCTCCAAGGAAAGGGATAGTCAGATTTGGGAAGAAATGAAAGCTATCACCCAGATATGTCGGGCCATTCAGAGTATTGCAAGAAGTCGGGCCAGTTGCATACAGATTGGAACTACCGGTAGAATGGAAGGAAGTACATCCAGTGTTTCATGTGTCAATGTTGCGGAAGTACATTTTTGATCCTTCTCATGTTGTTCCAATTCCTCAGATAGAATTGCTAGAAGATTTTTCTTATGAGGAGAAACAATTACAGATTTTGGACAGACAGGAAAAAGTTCTCAGGAATAAAGTGATACCTCAGGTAAAAGTTTTATGGCGAAATAATGGGGTAGAAGAAGCTACGTGGGAACTTGAATCCTCGATATGAGAAAAATATCCACATCTCTTTGTGGGTAGAGGTATTATTTAAATTTCGAGGACGAAATTTTTATAAGGTGGGTAGATTGTAAGAACCTAGAATTTTAAATTGCTAATTATGTGCTTAAATGTTAAATTAGAATGATTATATGTTGAATTATGTATTTAGGTGCTAAATATTACATAATATTGTGATAAATGAACTGTTGTGATTGTATTTTTGAAATGTGTGGGAAGTGTAGACTATTATAAAAGATTGTTTTTTCTGAAAATGTGGGTGTTTAGAAGTAGAATTAACTTGATTTATATAAAAGGTTTTGTGAAATTACCAAAAGGTTTTAAACATTTTAAATAAGGACATTTATGTCCTGATTTCATTTTGAAATTAGATAAGTATGAAATTTGTTTCTCAAACCTTCGACAATCTTCGGGAGAAATAGAGAGAATTGAGAGCCGAGAGAGAGTGAAAGAGAGAGAAGCTGGGAACTACCAAATTTCTGTCGGATTTCTGTTGGAATTCAGTTTTGTAAGTGATTTAAGGTAAGTTTATGTTTATGTAGTTATGATTCCTTAAGTAATTCTCGGATTTAAAGGTTATGCGTGATTGTTTGAGAGTTTTATTGTGGGTTATGAGTTTCAAATGGTATTTTTGAAGTTAATCATTGTTGATGAATGGATTTTTGATGTGATTTGATGCTTGTATATGGCTTGAAATGAAGAAACTTGGTTTTATGGGTTTTTGGATTTGGTTTGAAATGACTCTTTGAAATTAATCAATTGTTTTGAGTAATTCTTGTGAATTTTATGCCTTTGAAGTTTATTTTGATGATTTTGAAGGTTTAGAATTGATGTATAATGATTTGGTAAGTTTTTGAAAAGCTTGATGCTCGTTAATGGCAGTTCTGTAGGTGCTTAGTCGACTAATACATAGTGCCTAGTCGACTAATGATGTT
>JAESVK010001271.1:7393-37393 GCA_017140935.1 Hamamelis virginiana
TTTTTTTTTTTTTTTTTTTTTTATTTATACATGATACTTTTTCAATTGATCCAAATTGGTAGGTTGAGAGAATTCGATCCCATCTATGTCCATAAGACGCACGGCTCCGCCTGATAGTATCTCTTTGATGATGTAGGGTCCCACCCAACTTGGCTTGAACTTCCCTCTTGGATCATGAATTGGCATTCTGATTTCTTTGAGTACCAAATTCCCTTTCTTTTAAGCCCCTGTTTTTAACTCTCTTGTTGAATGCTCGAGCTATTCTTCTCTGATATCCTTGAACATGGTATAGGGCCCTCAATCTCTTCTCGTCAATTAGGGACAGCTGTTCATATCTATCCCTCATCCAATCGACTTCTGCTAGTTGGCTTTCCATAACTACCCTTAGTGAAGGTATCTCTAACTCAATTGGTAACACTGCTTCCATACCATACACTAACGAGTAAAGCGTAGCCCCAGTTGATGCCCTAATGGATGTGCGATAGCCCCACAATGCTAGAGGCAACTTCTCATGCCAATCATTGTACGTATCCGTGGTCTTCTTCAAAATGGTTTTCAAATTCTTATTAGCTGCCTCCACTGCTCCATTAGTCTGCAGACGGTAAGGAGATGAATGGTGATGTACTATACCATATTTCTTAAGAAGCTCTTCGGTCTCTTTTTTGAAATGCTGCCCATTGTCTGAAATAAACTCCCGTGGCACTCCATACCGGTAGATGATGTTGCACTGTATGAACTTGGCAACCTGCTTAGCATTCAAAGTCTTGTACGACGCTGCTTCTACCCACTTGGTAAAGTAATCAATAGCCACCAATATGTACTCGTGCCCATTAGAGGCAGCATGAGTGATCTTGCCGATGATATCAATGCCCCATGTTGCAAATGGCCATGGTGATGACATTGTAGTGAGTGGCATGGATGGCTGATGCTTACCACTTGCAAACACCTGGCACTTATGGCATTTCTTAACATGTTTAGCACAATCACTTTCTAAGGTCAACCAATAGTAACCCAATCTCAAAATCTTCTTCGCAAGCATATACCCATTCATATGTGGAGCTCCAGCCCCTTCATGTATTTCCTGAATAATCTGCTCTGCTTCATCTTCTGTTACACACAATAGATGGACACCGTCAAAAGACCTTTTATACAATTTCCCACTGCACAAGATGAACTGGCTAGCCAACCTTCTCAAAGTTCTTCTGTCAACATAGGATGCTTCTGGTGGATACTCCCCTTTTTCTAAGTACTGCTGAATATCATGGTACCATGGCTTCCCGTCATTTAGTTCTCCTTCCCTTAGGGCGCAACAGTAGATGGGTTCTTCTCTAGATTCAATGATCATCGGTACTACTCCCCCTTCCATTGGGATCTCTGCCATGGATGCTAAAGTGGCTAAGGCATCCGCAAACTTGTTCTTTTGCCTAGACAGGTAAAAGAATTTTATTTGACGGAATTCTTTCACCAATGTCTCTAGATAATCGTGATATGGCAGCAGTTTCTCATCCTTAGTCTTCCATTCTCCTCTAGTCTGGCATATGATAAGGGCTGAATCCCCATATACTTCGAGCTCTTCTACTCCCAAGGCTAATGCTGATTCTAAGGCTAAAATGCAAGCCTCATACTCAGCTATGTTATTGGTTGCCTTAAAGTTCAATTTCACTGCCACAGGTATCATCACATCTTCAGGTGTCTCCAGACAAACTCCTATGCCACATCCTTTCCTATTTAATGCTCCATCAAAGTGCGCTTTCCACACCTTCTTCTCTACCACAAGGATTTCTTCATCCGGGAACTGGTAATTGCCATTGTCTGCTTGTGAAGTGGCACATTCTGCCAGGTGTTCTGCTATAGCTCTTCCTTTCACTGATTTCTGCAGTACATACTGAATGTCGAATTCTGACAATAACAATAACCACCGCGTTGTTTTATAGGACAAAGCAGGCTTCTCAAGCAGATACTTCAATGGGTCCATTCGACTGATCAAGAGTACTTGGAAAGACATCATGTAATGGCGAAGCTTTTGAGTTGCCCACACCAATGCCACGCATGTCTTTTCTAGAGCACTATAGTTCACTTCATAATCCGTCATCTTCTTGCTGAGGTAGTAGATGGCATTCTCTTTCAAGGATTCTTCAAAATATTGAGCTAACATAGCTCCCATCGCGGTTTCGGTGACAGTTAAGTAGAGTAATAACGGTTCACCTTGTCGCGGAGGAACCAGTATTGGTGGGTTGCTCAAATACCTTCTGATGGTATCAAATGCCTCTTGACATTCCTCATTCCACTTAGTCGGTACATCCTTCTTTAGCAGCTTGAAAATCGGCTCGCAGATAGTTGTCAACTGAGCTATGAAACGGCTGATAAACTGAATTCTTCCCAAAAATCCCCGGATTTCCTTTTCTGTCTTTGGTGGTTGCTTCTCCACGATGGCTTTGATTTTCCCCAGATCTACTTCTATCCCTCTCTGTGTGATCATAAAACCGAGCAGCTTCCCAGCAGTCACTCCAAATGCACATTTCTGAGGGTTCAGACGCAGCTTGTACTTGATAATTCTTTCAAAGAACTTCTTCAGAGCAGCTAAATGTCCTTCCCTATCCACAGACTTCACAATCATATCATCTACGTACACTTCCACCTCCTTGTGAATCAAATCATGCAGCAGTGTGGTAGCCATCCTCTGGTATGTCGTGCCAGCATTCTTAAGGCCGAAGGGCATAACCCGATAACAAAATGTCCCCCATTGTGTAATGAAAGCTGTCTTTTCCATATCTTGGGAAGCCATTTTGATCTGGTTGTAACCCGAAAAGTCATCCATAAAAGACAAGAGTGCATGGCCAGCAGTGTTGTCGACCAATACATCTATATGAGGCAGAGAGAAATCATCCTTAGGACACGCCTTATTGAGATCTCTGAAATCAACACTCATTCGTACTTTACCGTCCTTCTTAGGCACTGGAACGATGTTGGCTAACCATTCTGGGTACTCCACTACTTGTAGAAATCCGGCATTCATCTGCTTGATCACCTCATCCTTAATCTTCAAGGCCCATTCTGGCTTCATTCTCCGCAACTTCTGTTTGACTGGCTTCATGTTCGGATCAGTGGGGATGAAGTGTTGCATAATGTCGGGATCTATGCCTGGCATATCTTGGTACGACCATGCGAAAGCTTCAATGTTCTCTCTCAAAACTTCTACCAATGATTCTCTCTCTTGCGGCGACAGTGTTGATCCAATTTTAATTATCTTAGGTAATTCATCCGTCCCTAAATTGATTGAAATTAATTCATCCATGTTAGGTTGAGCGTGCCCCTTTCCATATTGCTCGTCGAGCTCAGGGGGAACATCCTCACGCGGGTCTATGTTCATGCCATACAAATCCAGAGATGATAAAAAATAGATACTGCAAGAGAGATGAGAAGAGAATGAATACCTTTTTTATTAATTGAAAGTTGAATAACTGAACGCAGAAGATGAAACAAATTGACACTCATACCTCTTCAAATGAGATTGAGGTTTTTATTGAAACCAAGGAAACCCTACACTATTACAAAAAAAAAACAGGGAAATCCTATTCTACTGAAGACACCTACAAGTTATCATCAGATGGAAGTGACTCGATCCCCTCACAATCATGGATGAAAGGACAATCTTCAAAGCCCCAGTTTGATAAGGGTGGAGTTGTAGGTTCAATTGGGTAGATCGCCCCGACTTCATAAGTATGCAATTCGAGACACAGAACCGCCTGCTCGAACATATCTATCATGGCACCAGCATCAAGGTCTTCAACCCAATCCTTTTTTTCCTTACAGTCTCACTAGTAATATCATCATCGATCACTGAAGCAACAAGGGAACACCATTCATCACTGAAGAAAATCTCAAACCCAGGCACACTAATCTTCTGATCCTCAAGGTAGCACGGTTCAGGGAAACCACAATATGGAAAGTCATCACCTTCCTTGACGAAAGCCCCATTCAAAGTTGGTCTGTATGGCTCAAGGGTTGAATTAGGGGTTCGTCCTTTCGCCCTCGCGGAGTCTTTCTCTTTTTTCTTTTGAGTCATTTTCTTCTTATCTTCCTTAGTAGGTTGATAGCCTAGCCCATAAGGATGGATAGAAGACGGGTACTTCAAAACTTCAGCGATGCCTTGCAACCTTCGGCCCAATCCCATTCCAGGGAAGAATCCCATTCCTTTCATGATCTGTCCTACATGCAGATTCCCATGAGGATTATAATCAAGAGGTATCAACTCCCTCTGCTCGGGCTCTCCTTCGATAGCCTGTACATACTCGAACCCTGACAGTAGCACTTCTGACGGCTCCTGGCTGATCTCACAGATTGGCACTCGACTATTTCGGTTCATCTCCATATCCCCTTTCAAAGTGACCACTGACCCCTGATAAGGAAACTTAATCTTCTGGTGAAGTGATGACGGTACAGCCCTGGTCGGATGAATCCACGGTCTTCCCAAAAGCAGATTAAAACTGGCTGGCACATCTAGGATCTGAAAATCAACATTGAATTCAACTGGCCCAATAACAACTGGAAGAGTCACCATTCCCACAACTTCTCTGCGAGTGTTGTCATAAGCCCTGACAGTCTGTCCTGATGGCGAAAACTCAGATGGTTCAATCCCCAATGTGGCAGTAGTACTGAGCGGACACACATTCAACGCTGATCCGTTGTCAACCAAGACTGAAGGAACTCTCTTTCCCAAAATATCCACAGTGATGTACAGAGCTTGCAGATGATTACTCCCACTCTCGGGTAAGTCAGATTCAGTAAATGAGATGGACGGTCCATGATGAACCGGATTTACCAAACCTACCAAACCCTCAGGGGACGTATCAATAGGAACCTGCACCTGATTCAACAAACGAAGCACTGTCTGCCTGTGTTTCTGCGAAGCCATAAGCAATCCCCAAATGGTAATGTTAGCCTGTGTTCTCTTCAACTGTTTCAGTATTTCTTCATCTTCTTCTATGACATCTGATCGCTGACCCTTTTCTAAATCTCCCAACGGATTACCGACTTCCAAATGAGCTGGCTTGAAATGGCGTCCGCCTCGAGTCAGATGGTCTACTTCCTCATCATTGGCCCACAGATTCTCTATGGTCTCAGGTGTGCTCATGAGATCCTCCCATTCAATCATACCGATCAAATCACTGTCTTCCCCGGTGATCTTCACGACTAAAGAAGTTTCATTCTCAAACTGTTTCTGCATGGTATCCTGACTCAACCCTTCGGGTGAAGAAGGAATATCTGGTTCAACTTCTGCAGGTAAATCATCCCATCCCGTTGGAATGATAGGTTCATCAGACATCTGTTAGATATGTGCCCTAAAACCAATTGTTCTGTTGAGTTTAGGGTTTTATATTTCATTATTATATCTTGTATGGATCTTCATTCATTTATGATATGGCTATTTTTATCATGTAAACTTGTGTTTAATTACTGTTCATGATAAAGTCCTTGGATAGTATGATAGAGAGTTATATCTCAAGTGTTGAGATAGAGAGACTTATAACTCTTAAGTACTTCTATCCTAAACTGGTTCCTGATCATAGGTTTATATATTTGGACGATTATAAACCGTTAAGATTAGCTCAGGTTTTACTAGCTCCATGGGAGGATGGTGAGTCTCGAACCATCTGTGTAGAGACACTATAGTAAACCTGTGGGTGCTTGTTAGAGAACAGGTACACTGAACGTGACCAATTTGAGTACAGCTTATGGAATTCTTTTTGTATGTCAAAGGCTGCTCATGTGTATAGTCACAGTTGTAATCCTTAGACTTGAGACACCACATGTTATCTTATATATGAATTGCTAAAGTTTGATAGTATCTCGTACACCCTTAATCACAAGGATGTAATCGGTGCTCATTGGCTCTAGTGAGTTATGTATGAAGATAGGTGAGTGTGCAATAGAGGATCACCACCCTTAATAAGAAAGGGCGAATGTCTTAGTTAGTTCACAGTTACTATCTCAATGGAGTCTTTGGCCAAAGCAGAAGGTTGCCAAGAAAAGTGTTTCAAGGGCATACCTAATTGAGATTATAATCTGGTGAATTAGTAACGCATGATTAAGTTAGGGTTTGACATGAATCCATACCCAACTAACTTAATCGAGACATTGTTTGGTGAGGGATTATTTATAGCACGAAGGGTTCATTTACACGTTCGTATATTCACCCACACCTAGGGTACGTCATGACATATTGCTAGATGTCACTCATGACTAGTGAAGGCCTAATGATAAGGGTTATCATTGAGGGCAAAATTGGAATTGTTCCAATAGAACCTAAAAATAGAAAGTTTCTATTTTGGGCGACATTGAGATGTCCCCTGCCACTACTAGGTTGGGATGAACCCAATGGGTCACACACAAAAGAACATAAGTGAGGTTGTTAAACTTGTGAGAGGGTTACATTCTAATTGATATATGTTTGGTTTTAATTAATTAAGGGTTAATTAATTAATAACTAAAAGGATATCTAATTCAAGAATGGGGATAACCTAAACGGGGTTTATGGTCATGCTAGCACTAGTAACCAAACACCCTAAGAAGAGGAGGGGCTTATTTAAAGAGAGTGAACCCTAGCTTTTGAAGAAGCAAGCATCACTTTCTCTCTCTCTTATATTGCCGCCCCTCTCTCTCTCTCCCTCTCCATGCTTGTCTTTTTCAAGGGTTGAAAAATTCAAGAAGGATTAGCGACTCTTGTGTTCGTGTGGACGTTCATTGGAGGCCACCATACTTTTGGGGCTCGAGGATTGAGCGAGGACGATCATCAAAGGAAGAGAATATCACGAAGGAACAAATCAATGTAAGCTTTACTTTATTGATTTTAGTTTAAAGTTGATTCGATTCATCGATTAAGTGATTTCATGGTTGAATACAAAGGAAAAATTTTTAAAACCTACCTTCCGCTGCATTCCTTGTTCGTATTCTTTCAACATCTTTCTTGATGAATAGAGCACATAATAATCAAATTTGCCGCTCGATTCTCCTAACAATCCGACCTCCGGGTCTCCCGCTAGGTATCTCTCCTTCAACTGACGTTGAGAATTCCCACTTCTAGGAGCTTCTTCGAGAACTTCAGGTTGCTCAGGTTCTTCATACTGATATAACTCTCCCACATCAAGTAAATCTTGAACCAGTTTCCCTAAAACTCTGCAATTCTCCGTGTCATGCCCGAAGATATTGTGGTACTGGCAAAAAGGCTTATGGAAACGAGGTATGAGTGGGGTAATGAGGCCTTGGGACCGGGCTTGGTAAAAGGCTTCGGTTAAGGTAGTTTTGAGTGGGACATATGAGCGGATTGGGTGACGAATTTTTGGGTCGTCGAGGCCCAGGGCATTGATTTGAGCTGGTGGCGGTACAGCATGGGTTGGGAGAGGGTTACTAGTGACATTTGGTTGACTTGGTGGATTTGGTGGGGCAATGACTTTCTTGTCAATGAGGTTTTGGATTTCATGGCGAAGGCGCATGCATTGGTTGGTGTGATGGCCCTTAGATTGGTGGAACTGACAATACTCATTCTCCTTGAAGTTTCTGGGTAATGGATCTGGAAGAGGCCGGGGTTCCAAAGGGGTGAGGAGACCACGTGCCTTCAATTTCTCAATGACACGTTCTAGGGACATGTATAGATTGGTGAACTGGCGGGCCGGCTCTCTAGCTTGGAATGGGCGGTTTGATTGGGTAGCTTGAATAGGTTGGGCAATGGCATTGACTTCTGGGTTGGGTTTGCGGTTGAAAGGTGGTTGGCGGTTTCTGAAGGATTCTTCGGCCTTGAGAGCCCCACTAGCCAGAGCATCTTCAACTTGAGTACCAGCAATAACAAGGGCTTTGAAGTTAGGGAAATACTGCGAGAACAAGTACTTGTTGTAAATGGGCAAAAGGCTCTTCAACACCATCTGCACCTGCTCATCATTGGTAGGCCGGTGGGTCATCTGCGAAGCTTTCGCCCTCCATCTGGAAATGAAGGCAGAGAAACTCTCCCTCGGTTCCTGCTTAGTAGTCTCAAGATCCCTACGAGTCACATCAATCTCAGTGTTGTACTTGTAGTGATTAGTGAACTCATTGCAAACATCCTCCCATGTCTTCAACTTAGTCTCATCTAAGGATAAAAACCACTTTGAGGCTGACCCTTTCAGTGATTCATGAAACATCTGAGCCAACAGCTCATCATCAGCTCCACGAGGTTGCATCGCCCTCACATACATCTTCAAATGGGTTTTAGGGCACCCCATCCCATCAAACTTCTCTAATTCCGGCATCTTAAAACTGAACGGCATACGGGCCTTGGGGAACAGTGAAAAAGATGTCACATCAACCATGTCATCAGACCGACGCATCCCCTTCAGGGCTTTCTCTAAGGCTTCAACCTTACTCGACAACAGGATCGGATCCCCAGAGAGGAATCCAGATCCACTGGGCTCGCCATCCAGATTGATGGGCTTAGACTTGGCTCCTGCCTGGGCCATGGCACTGTCATCAACTTGGGCCGGAATAGGTGGATCAGAAGTACTCTTCGGGTTCTCTAAGTGGGCCTCCCTATCCTGATCTGTACTGGTCTGTTTATCTTGGGACATTTTCTTAATCTGTTCAGTCTCACGGGCCAGGGCATCAATTCGGTCCATGATAGCATTCAACACTGTAGCAGTGGTACTGGATTCTCCGTCAGCCATTGAGGATACACTCGGGGGTTCAACACTAAAAAGACGCCCTCTAGAATCACGACGCCAGGCCAGAATTCTATACCATGAAATGGGCTTTTTTAGAAAAACAGAAGAGTCCACGATGCTCAAAACCTATTGACAGACTATCAAAGAGGTGCTATCCAAACAGAAAGAAAGAAAAAAGAGAAAACCATCCTATCATAATTCCAACTCACTTTCCTATCTCACAAGGGCACTTCCTTAGAAATTAGGAAATAAATAAGAATCACTAATAGGGAAATAAAACACGATCAGCCAAACAAGGCATAAAGAGCAACACCAAGGACCAGTCCTTCATTCTCAGGGCACCTTCCTTTGAATCGAAGGTCTTAGTCAAAACAAGCCAAAGCAACCTAATCACAGAAAAGGGTATGTACCTTTAGAATATTCTCTTCCATCCTCAAAATAGTCCTTTTGTTGTAAGGACCAAAATCCTTAAAATAAAGGGCCTATATTAAAAATATCAAAGTTTATCCAAGGGTACATATCCCTAAGTTCTAGCATTCACAAACAAGGCTCACATCAAATTGGGACAATTTCGGCAGCATAACGACGCAATTATGTGCTAAAAGAAATTTGGCAGCATAACGGCGTAGGTATGTGTCAAGGGTAAATTTCGACAGCATAACGGTACAGTTAAATGCCAAAAGGAATTTCGGCAGCATAACAGTACAATTGTGCGTCGAAATTTCGGCAGCATAACAGGTGTGTGCAAGCACTGTAGGGTAGAGTGTCTTACAGGCTGTCTACATGGACTAATGCAAAGGGTAGGTATAAAGGTTCCTATTGCAGACCAATCCATATACCTAACCACATGTGACACATGGCGTGCCGCGTGGGTCAATCAGTACTGATTGGTCATTGATATACCCCGAAGGGTACTTGACAATAGGTTGATGGCTTCGTCATGATTGCCCGAGTGTCGAGTGGAGACAGGGATCAGGACTAGACCATCGTTTGGCAAGGCAACATCGTCCTATCACACAATGATATGCAGCTAATATAACTAAAATGATATGCAGTCACGCAAATGCAAGTGGTTGATTTTAATTAATTTAAGAATTTAAATAGCCCAATTAAATCAATGAAGTTTAGCCCTCGACATCCCCAGTGGAGTCGCCAGTTCTGTGGACCAGCCTCGCGGCGGGGCTTTATGGTGTCCACATCATCACCGGGCAATGTGATTAAAGGGGGGGTTTAGAAATCAAACAAAGGAGTCGCCACCTTATTTTTAAGGAATAAGGAAACCATGAAAAATATTTTATTTTTTAAATCAAAACAAAACAAACTCCATTTTCAATGAAAAGACAGTCTACAAACCAGAGTTGGATCCGGGGGCTAGGTTACGATGTGGGAAGGTTCCAAGCTTTCACTTGTAGGCACCCACCTCGCCCTAATTAAAGGACTTCTAATTTATTTGGGCTATTTAAATTTATCAATGCAAACAATCCTAAATAATCTAATCAACCAACAAAATAATGATATAAATGCAGTAATCTATATTAGTTATATTAATAAATAAATAAAAATATATACAAACAAACCCCTAAAACCTAGGACACCCTACGGGCATCCTAGGGCGGACTTGAGCCCTATTAGCGCCTACGTAACTTACTAGTATCACCTAGCAAGTATCAAAGTCCACGTAGTTCGACTACCCTAGGACTCTCCTATTGTAATCGATCACATCATCAAAGGTATTTCAACCTAATTCAAGACTCTAACTTCGAGAGTTTTTATTTGTTTAAAATCATTTATTTGAAATCATTTCAAATTAAAAGACATTCATAAAATCCAAATATTCCAAATAATTCTTATCTTTAGAATTAAATTCCAATTGAAAATCTTTTTCAAAGATATTTCAAAAAAACAAATCATATTGAGAGGAATTTCATTCCAAAAATAAAAATCTTTAAAACATTTCAAATCTTTTTGAAAATCATTTAATAATCAAATATCTCATAAGATCATAATTATTTCATAAATATTGCATCAAAAATCTTTTAGGAAATCTCTCGAAGATCGACTCTTAAATCAAATAAAATACACAATTCAAATCATGATCTTTACAACAAAGGAAATTCCTAGGGAAGGTCAAGTGACCTTCCTAGCCTAGGGTCTCTAACTAACCCTAAAGTTAATCTAAAACCCTAACATACTAATGCAAATGCATGCTGTAATTTAACTAAATTAATCAAACATTCACAAAATCAATTCTAATCATGCATGAAAATGTTCCTAAATGCATACTAATCAAACTATGTGATCCTAAACATATTTCTAAGTTAGACTTAGCCCTAAAATAATTTTTAGAAGTGATTTAAGGGCATAAACAAATCCGGACAGATTTGAATATGAACCTTTAACCACTCTAAAAATCATGAAAACAAAGAATAAAAATGTGAAGATGACCTATCATGCTTTCTACATGAATATACTATAAAAAAAACTATAAAAATCATGCAAAAATATGGCTTAAAAATGTTAATTAAACCACTTTAAAACATATATTCAAATCTGGACAGATTTGAATACATGTTCTAAATGGCTTAAAAAACATTGTTAATCCATAAAAAATGACAAATAAATACCCTAGCATACAATCTAACATGCTATACTAAATTACCATGCAAAATGTATAAGAAAACTAACAACGAATATGCTTTAAACAACTATTTTAAACACAAGGGGAGGATCTTACCTTCGCACGCTCCCTCGTACACAATTTATATATTCAATCCATCGAATCCATATCAAGTGTTCAAATAATCATAAAAAGCACAAACAAAAAGACTCAAGACTCGTCACATGTCAAAATACACATTAACGTACTCATATTACCATTAAAATCACCAATCAATTATCATGAGATTCAAATAACAACATGAATATATTAACCTTTACTCTAAACATGCTCGCATACACGAAATAATAACAACGGACTCATCCTAAACATAAAATCATAACAAAAACTAACCCTAGCATGCTTACACACATAAAATCACAAGAAACTAACCCTAACATGCATACTCACATAAAATAGTAATAAAACTACTTCTAATCATGCATACGTACATAAAATAACAAGAAAACTAACCCTACTCATGCATACATACATAAAATCACGATAAAACTCACTAATCCTAAACATGCATACTAACATAAAATAACAACAAATCTATACATACATAAAATCACGATAAAACTCACTAATCCTAAACATGCATACTAACATAAAATAACAACAAATCTAACCCTACTCATGCATACATACATAAAATCACGATAAAACTCACTAATCCTAAACATGCATACTAACATAAAATAATAACAAAACTAATCCTAAACCTATTTAATCACATAAAATCATAATAAAAAATAACCCTAATCATGATTGCTAAACATAAAATAACAAGAAAACCTAACCCCAACATGCATACTCACATAGAATAATGATAAAATTACTTCTAATCATGTTAAACATACTCATAGTAGAAAGAAAAAGAAGAGAGAATTCATATCATATGAAAATCAAGAGGACTTACAACATAGCCTCATAAACTTATGTAAAAAAAACCATGAAAAATGAGGGTCAAGGTTAAGGATTTACCCTTCGATCTCCTTCTTGGCTAGCCTCCTCCAAGCTCTTAGCCTTCGATCCTTGCCCCTTCAATGGTGTAGAGATGAAGAGCTAAAAATCTGTAGCCTCATTCTCCAAAACCCTAAAAATCTCTCCTCCTCTTTCAACCTCCTCCCCTCTAACTCTATAATGAAGCATATATAGAGTTAGGGTTTAAAACCTTGAATGGCTAGGATTAATTCCTCTAAAAAACGATCCTAGGGCTTAGAACCAATCCTCCTAGGGTTTGCAAGCTGAACCAAGTTCGAATTTTTCCCAAAAAATCAAGTCAAATCGGCCCAAAATAGGTGAAATTTTTCAAAATTGAAAAATAGGCTCGAGCATGCTGATGGCCGTCCTAGGGCTGGACGGTTGGCCGTCCTAGCTGGACGGTTGGCCGTCCTAGCTAGGACGGTCACCATGCTGACTTCCCAATTTTGTTCCCCAATTTTTAGGGTTTTCGAATTTTGGCCATATTTTGGTCAAATTTGATCCAAATCCGATGGTTCAGGGCTCAAAACGACCGTGTTTTGATCCTCCACATTTTTAGAATGTTTTTGGGTTAAAATCAATTGACCATGGTCAAGGTTTTTAGCAAAAAGCTAGCCAATTGACCCGATTGTGCCAAAATTGGTTAAATGACCATTCTTTGTTTTGTAAAATTGATCAATTAGGCTTGCACCACTTCTAAAAACATGGTTTTAATATGAAATTGGTACTTGAAAACATGTTTTGAAAATCTTTTATTTTTGTGAAAATGACCAATTCACGATCGATTCGAACAAAACCCTAATTCAGCTCATTCTTACCCGTGAGATCGATTTTAGGCGAATCCATCCCAACCATTCAAAGGCTCAACCAATTCGGAGGTCATTCGGAAATTATATGAGAAAAAGGACGAAAATGCCCTTCAAGTCGCAAAAATCCTAATTACCTATCGAGCTCTCATCAGAATGCCATGAAAATTTACAGGGATGTTCTAAAACACCTCAAAAGTCAAATGCAATACAAATGGGTTGATTCCAATCCAAATGTACACATGAAATAATGAATTGTCATTTTCCTCAGAAAAGGGCAATTTGGGCAATTTGGTCTTTACAAGGCCAATTCCTCACCAAATGATCATCTATTCTAGTTAATCATTTGCATGAACATATGGTAGAAAAAATTGGTAAAAATGGGGTGTCCACACCTAGATAATAAGATTAATAGGAATTGGCCTGTCTGGACAAATGATGGATAGTAGACGACCTCCCATCGAGGCATGCTATTCACGGTGTATCAGGCTGCTGGCGGATTCTTTTAAATATTGGTAGAGGGAACCAAAATTTTAAAATGGAATTCAAAGTTTTTTATGCTCTTCATAATTTGTTATAATTATGTGATTCTCAGGTTTTTAAAATGGCTTTCAACCCTCTTGCTGTTATTCTCAAAGAAAAAAAACTTGATGGAACTAATTATATTGACTGGAAAAGAAATTTGGATATTGTACTGACTGTGGAAGAGTACAAGTTTGTGCTCACAGATGTTTGCCCGCAGAAACCTGATGAAGGGGCAACCGAACAGGAAGCCAAGCCTTATGACATAATGTTTGATCTCAAAGAAATGTTTGGGAATCTGATGAGATGGCGTGGTGTTACATTTTGGCATCTATGTCAAATGTTCTGCAACATCAGCATCAGTCTATGCCCACAGCCTATGACATAATGTTTAATCTTAAAAAAATGTTTGGGAATCAAACTCGTGCTGCTAGGCAAACTGCTATGAAACATCTGTTGACCACTACCATGGCTGAAGGGACCCTAGTATGGGATCATGTTCTGAAGATGGTCGGTCTTCTGAATGAACTAGAGATCCTTGGATTTGATATTGATGGGGATACCCAGGTCGATATCATTCTCCAATCGCTGCCAGATTCTTTTAAGCAATTCTGCCTGAATTATAACATGAATAATCTTCATTATTCATTGGTACAACTGCTTAAAGAACTCATGTCAGCCGAGGGCCTCATCAAGAAGCCATCTACTGCACTAGTGACTGAAAAAGGTTCTATTTCTAAGCCGAAAGGTAATAAGAAGAAGAAAAAGGTTAAGAAACTGGGTAAAGTTCCTCAGGCAGCTCATGGGCCACAGGGTGGAGTGAAAAAGCCCAAGGGCAAGTGTTTTCACTACAAGCAGTCAGGGCATTGGAAGAAGTAGTGTCCAGTTTATCTCAGCAAAATGATAACCAAGGTAAATCTTTTTCACTAGTTGTTGAGACATATTTAGCGGTGTTATCTACCAGTACCTGGTGTGTAGATACGGGAGCCACTAACCATGTTTGCAATTCTTTGCAGGGGTTCCAGAAACCAGGCAACTTAGTGATGGGGAGATTTATCTTCATATAGGCAATGCTACGAAAGTGGCAGCAGTTGCAGTTGGAGATTTTTATTTAAATTTTGGTAGAGATAGAATTTTGATATTAAAGGATTGTCTTTATGTACCTTCCATTAGAAGGAATTTGGTTTCAGTTTCTAGTTTGGTTAAAGACGGATATTCTATTTATTTTGATAATTTAGTGACTATTAAATTTAATAAAAGTTTTATCTGTTCTGGTTCATTAGTAGATGATCTTTATATTATTAATCCTGTATCTCCAAAACTGCAACTTAATGAATTGAATAACACTAATTGTTCACCATGTAAGAGAAAGGAACCTTCTGAAATGAACCAAACCTATCTTTGGTACTTACGCCTAGGTCATATTAATATAAAACAGATTTCAAGACTGGTTCAAAATGGACCATTAGGTTCATTAGAAGTGGAGGCACTTCCAGTCTGTGAATCCTGCTTAAAAGGTAAGATGACCAAGCGGCCTTTTTCGGCCAAAGGCTATAGAGCCAAAGAGCAATTGGAATTGGTTCACTCTGATTTGTGTGGACCCATGACTATCCAGGCTAGAGGTGGCTTTGAGTACTTCATGACCTTCATTGATGACTACTCAAGGTATGGATACATTTTTTTGATGCGCCGTAAGTCCGAAGCTTTTGAGAAATTCAAAGAGTATAGGGCGAAAACAGAGAAACGTCTGGGTAAATGTATCAAGACACTACGATCTGATCGTGGTGGTGAGTACCTCTTAGGAGAGTTTACTGATTACTTATCAGTAGAGGGGATTACATCCCAGTTGTCTACACCTCGTACACCACAACAAAATGGTGTAGCAGAAAGAAGGAACAGGACTCTTATGGATATGGTAAGATCTATGATGAGTTATTCAGATTTACCTGATTCATTCTGGAGATATGCACTTGAAACAGCAGCATATATTCTGAACTTGGTACCAACTAAGTACCTACTACTCCCACAGAACTTTGCACTGGGCGTAAGCCTAGTCTAAGACATGTTCGGATTTGGGGTAGTCCAGTACATGTGCTGAAAGGGAAAACAAATAAGTTGGAATCAAGAACAGAAGTTTGTTTGTTTGTTGGATATCCTAGAGGAACGAAAGGTGGTTTATTCTATAGTCCTAAGGATCAGAAGGTCATTGTTAGCACCAATGCCCGATTCTTAGAAGAAGACTATATAATGAACCACAAGTCCAGAAGTAGAATTGTTCTAGAAGAATTGAGAGGAGATAAACCAATACAAACTTCTTCAATACTTGTAGTACAAGAGGAAACACCACATGAAACTGTTCTTGACATCCCATTGCCTCGTCGTAGTGGGAGGATTGTTGAGACTCGTGCTGATACTGAACCTTGTGGTCCTACCATCAACATGCCGGTTTCACAACCAGAGCAGCATGTCCATGATGGTACACAAGGATCAACATATGCACAGCGTACCACTAATAGTGCACAGCCACAGGAAGTGTCTCGTCGTAGTGGGAGGGTTATTCGTCGACCTTTACGGTATACGCTTTTGGGAGAGTCATATGACAGGATCCCTGATAAGCTAGATACTGATCCCTGTAACTATGATGAAGCACTTAAAGATAAAGATGCAGATCTTTGGCAAAACGCTATGAAATCTGAGATGGAGTCCGTGTACTCTAATCAGGTCTGGGATCTTATAGAACCACCTGAAGGGATAAAACCCATCGGATGCAAGTGGATCTATAAGAAAAAGAGAGGAGCAAATGGAAATGTTGAAACCTTTAAGGCTAGGCTTGTAGCAAAAGGGTTTACTCAGAAAGAAGGGATCGATTATGAGGAAACTTTTTCGCCGGTAGCCATGCTTAAGTCTATCCGGATTCTCTTATCCATTGCATCTCATTTCAATTATGAAATTTGGCAAATGGACGTCAAGACAGCATTTCTTAATGGGCATCTTGACGAGTGCATCTATATAATGCAACCAGAAGGTTTTATGGCAAAAGGTCAAAAGTACATGTTGTCCAAGCTTAAGAAATCCATTTATGGACTTAAGCAAGCATCTAGGTCTTGGAATACTCGTTTTGATCAAGCCATTAAATCTTATGGTTTTGATCAATGTCCTGATGAGTCCAGTGTGTACAAAAAGTGTGATGGAAGCGTGGTGGTGTTCTTAGTACTATATGTGGATGATATCTTGCTCATTGGAAATGATGTAGGGGTGTTATCTTCAGTAAAGGTATGGTTATCCAACCAGTTCGATATGAAAGACTTGGGAGAAGCCAGTCACATTCTTGGGATTAAACTTTTACGATATCGCAAGCAAAGGATGTTGGGCTTATCACAAGCTACTTATATCGATCAGATTCTTGCCCGCTTTAGCATGCAAAATTCCAAGAAAGATTTTCTTCCTTTCAGGCATGGAATCACTCTATCCAAGGAACAGTGTCCCAAAACATCAGATGAGATAGAGAAGATGAAGGCAGTTCATTATGCATCTACAGTAGGAAGCCCCATGTATGCAATGCTTTGCACTAGACCTGACATCTGCTTTGCTGTTGGCATGGTCAACAGATATCAGTCTAACCCTGGGCAAGAACATTGGACAGCGGTAAAATATATAATCAAGTACCTGAAAATGACTAGAGATTATATGTTGGTTTACCAGGCAGATAGTCTAATACCCTTAGGGTACACAGACTCAGATTTCCAGTCAGATAAAGATTCCAGAAAGTCTACTTCTAGTTATGTGTTTACCCTAGGGGGTGGAGCCATTAGTTGGAGGAGCATCAAGCAATCTTGCATTGCTTATTCCACCATGGAGGCCGAATATGTGGCAGCCTCTGAGGCAGCCAAGGAGGCTGTTTGGCTCAGAAACTTCCTATTGGATCTAGGAGTGGTTCCTTCAATGCAATTGGCTATTACACTTTACTGTGATAATAGTGGAGCAGTTGCTAACTCAAAGGAACCTAGGACCCATAAAAAGGGAAAACACATTGAGCGCAAGTATCATCTGATTAGAGATATTGTGCAAAGAGGAGATGTAGTGGTGACCAAGATAGCATCAGCAGACAACCTAGCAGATCCTTTTACAAAGAGCTTACCAGCTAAGATTTTTGATGGACATATAGAGGGAATGGGAGTGAGATGTGTGGCATCATGGCTTTGAGTCTAAGTGGGAGATTGTTAGGGCTATATACTAAAAGCCATGTTTTTATGTAATAGACCTTAGTATTTATTTATTAATAAATTATGATATTGCATTTTAAATGAGAATCTGTATGAGTTATGTTTGCATTATATTATCTTCTAATGTTATGCATGTGTGTCTTTTTATTCTGCATAGTAGATGATTTGGTGTGTAGAGTTCGGCTTACACACAGAAGATCAGATCATCAGTTCTTGTAGAATATAAGTTTATTGTTCACAATCTGAGATAGAGTTGGACACACCATCGGTAAGATTGTAGCACATGATTTCAGTAGGTCTGTCTTGACTGCGGGAATGGTTTAGTTCCAACTTCTTGTGCTAGTACACTTGTGTGTATTGAACGGGACCGTATTGAGGTAATTATTTTATACTGACACATAAAATAATTAATACCTTATGGTTATTATGAATACTTATACTCTTAATCCCGAAATAATTAATGGACACATGCATTTATTGTTAGTTATTTTGATTCATAAAGAGTGAGATCTTTATAGGTCAATAATCTCATTGAGTTGGATAACTGCATTAATTGTATGGTGAATATTTATTATTGACGGAATCCACATCCTGGTATAGGGATTGATGATACCCCCTTGAGGATACTTATAAGTTTTGATTATGTCAAACCCTGCAGGTGGATTTTGTATCCGACATATCAAATAAGTTAAGTGGAAGGTCTCAAGGAGATTAATAGACGTTGATTAAATAATATTGTCAGTAATTTAATTTAATCAACGGGTATCTGTAATCTTAACGTGGGGAGATTAATAAGTATTTAATAACAAAGAGCTCGAAATTTATTTTCGAATAAGCTAGGGAGTGCAGTTATAATTCTTTAGTGGAATGAATTATAATTAATGTAAATAGGTTTTAATATTTACATTGGGAGCCCGAAACTTATCTGCCTTTAGGTCCCTACTGTAGCCTATATATATGCCATGATTGGGCAGCCTCTAGGTTAAGATGAAATACTTTCTCTAAACCCTAGAGGCAGCCGTCCAACAAGGAGAGCACAAAGAGAGCCACTCTCTCTTCACGTCCTGGCATAAGGGGAATACGGTAGAAGGCTTGAAGAGCTCGAGCAATCTTCTGCATTTCGTCATTCATTGAGATTAATCCAGACAAATCTCAAAGGTACGGATTCTTCTATATATGTTAAAGGATTCAGATTTATTTTTTTGTGGGATGATCCATAAACACTATCACGAGTTCATGGGATTTCCGCTCCCAACAATGAGAAACTTAGCGAGTTCAGTTCTAGTTAAGGAAAATCTCTTGTTGATTGATTGGTTGTTTAAGAACTAAGTAATTTAAAACTAATAAAAATGGTTGGTCGATGGAAATAAAATTCAATAAAAAGAAGCCTTGGGTATTTCGAATCCACTTAGTCGTTCATTTATCATATGGTTTATTCGAACTGAGGTTTACATTCGTTTATGATAGTGACGATTTAAACTACAAGAATAAACCATCAAAAATGTCATGCAAGTGCAAACTCAGTACAATTCATCCAAACAAGGCCTAAGTTGTCAAGCAAAACATGCACAACCTATCCAAGCGAGGCATGAATGAACTAACTTCGCACAAGCATGTTCGAATAAAACCATTGCACAACTTATGTAATTGAAATCACAGAAAACAATTGCATAGGATGAATATTACATTAATAAAGCGGATTGCATAACAAGCAATCTCTCAAAAGTTGTACAATCATCACAAACTATGTAAATATCCAAATAAAAATCAAACCAAATAATAAACTACAAACAAAGCTTCATCTAATACCCAAGTGAGGAGTTTAGCCGCTCATGATCGGATATGATGCACCGGTGACGTCCATTCCAAGCTCGAGCATCCAAAATCCAAGGTGAGATGTGAGAGAATGTGAATCCAAGAGTCAAGGTGTATCCCAAGGTATGCGAACCCTTCTTTAGTCTCAAAAGGGTGCTTTTATAGGTTAGGAAACCCTACCAGTCGGTCCCCCACGATTTCTCTTGCCAAATATACTAAAAACAGAGTTCTAACCAAAATAGGAAACTGCCCTGACCACTACCTATCGATAGGCTTGATCTCCTATCGATAGGATGCTCAGTCATATCGATATGATATGATCCCTATCGATAGGAGAAGCTTACAGTCTGCATAAAATTCCCGAGAAAGGTGGCTATCGATAGGCCTAGTGTCCTATCGATTAGAGTCACATACTTATCGATAGGTGTGACATCCTATCTATAGGATGAGCTTGCAGGTGCCATATTGTGCAGATTTTCATACTCTGAGACACTCCCTATAGATAGGAAAGATGCCCTATCGATAGGCTTGAGGTGTTTTCCATTTTATTCCCAATTCGGGCTCCTTTCTTTGCTTCTAAACCTCGTTGGCACTCTTCCATCGATCGATCAATTCATCTCTTCTCATTTCAGCTGCGAAAACTCCGAATCTAGGCGAAATTGACATAACAAAAGTAAAAAACAACCTATAAGAACAAAACTAACTAAATCAAAGTACTTACGGTATAAAATCCTCTGAAATTAGCCTCTGAATGTGGAAAAACGAAGCTTGATTGCGAAGCAATCAACCACTATAATAAGTAGGAGCCCACAAGATCCTACTAGCTACAGGGCATACAACTCAAGGTATCCATGTGACTCACAAAGTACAATAATATTATACAATAAATGACACCTGGCCTAAAATTGGAACGATGTCTCATAGTGTAGGATACAAATATACAAGTATCTCTTTCATCAAATAAGCATATAATATAAAGATACATGTATTTCTTTAATCGAATAGACATATACTAGTATAGAGATAAATGTATATATATATATTACATCTAAATACAGATATACATGTATCTATTTTAATCATTTTTTATACATAATTCAAAAGTAAAAAACCTTATACAGAGATACGTATATCTCTTTTATCTATTTTTTTACACATTCCAAACACACACAAAGAAAAAAAAAGGAAAAAAAAAATCCACCAAACACTGTTTTTTCATTTTCTTCTTCTTACCCATACTCTTTCCCACAAAGACACCTATTATTAAAACACAAAAAATGTGAATCATTTCCAAGATCCATACAAAAATAGTTTGTGGGGGGAGGGGGGTGTTAAGCTATAGATCTGAAACAAGATTCGCCATTGATGTAGATCTGAAGAAGATTTATCAAAAGTCAAAAGGTGCATATCTTTCGTGAAGGTCCAGATGTGAACTCACAACTACTCGTGAAGGTGCAAATCTTCTTGTCATCTTCATTGGAGATAGGATCTGAGTTTTCAAGTTGGTTGTGAGCAAGAGAGAGAGGAGAGAACTAAATGAAGGAGTGGGAGGAGAGAGAGGAAAAGGAAGAGAAGAGAGAGAAGCGTATGTACGTTCCAGCAAAGTGCATTATTGGCTTTTTAAAAAAAAAATTAAATCTCAAGGACTTGGTGATATATTCATCGACTTACTGGTATACATCCATGAATCGAGAACTTTTGGATAATTTTTTCAAAAAAAGTTATTTCAAATATCAAGGATTCAATGGTATATCCATGGGCTTATCGGTATACACCCAATGAGTTGAGGACTTCTAGATATATATTTTTTTTCCACTTCACTTGTAGTCTTCCAATTGATGACTTTCTTATAATTAGATATTATTTTTTTCTTAAATTATTTGTTTATTACTATAAGTTAACAAAAAATGGATAAATTGTAACTTTATTCTAAAAAAAGTGGGGGAAAACGTTATTTAAGAAAGATAAAGGAGAAATTTATTTATTTTTTAAAATTATATTAAGTGTGTTTGTATTATTATTATTATTTGTGCTTAGGGTTTGCCCACATTGCATGAATGAGGTTTGGTGTTATCACTTAGGCTGCGTGTGACAGCCAACTGCAATGCAAGTCCCACTGATTTCTTTTCATCTTTCCAATTTGTCTTGTATGGGCACGGAAATTGAAACTTTTGTGGGATGTGTCCAAGGAACAGCCTCTGGGGATTTTGGTAGTTTCTGCCTCGGAATCTAAAATACTAGGTTGGTCTGACAAGCTTTGGAATCAAATCTTTTCACTTCTTAATTTATTATACTGTTGGTCATTTTATATTGGTAATAAAGTTTTCATCTTGGGCTGCTAATTATTTAGCCAAACTGGTTGACCCAAGTCAATGTCAGTCCGGAGAAAACTATCTCCGGACCGGTTTGGGTTCATCAGATCTTTTAATTATGCCTAAGTCAATATGAACCCAAACACATGTCCATTTTTGGAACATGTTTTTCAACACATTTATTTATTTATTTATTTATTTTTAAATCCTCTAGGACTTTCTTATTTTTAGGGTTTCAATTTAGATTTTCAAAATATTTTTAAAAATATATAAATGAGATCTTTATTTACTTTAATTTTCATTATTACTTTTCAGGTCTAGTTTCTCTTACCATTTGTTTTATCGTTATTTTTATTTTTCGTTCTCAAAACACTAATATGAGTTGAATATTCTGAAAAACCAACTATTGGATTATATAACTTTCTTATGTATGTCATGTATATTAAAAATCACAGGTTCGGTTTCTGAAAAATATCACTGTAAAAAAAAAAAACTATAATAATTAATTAGAAAGATCGCAGCTTTTTACAATGAAAACTTTTAAAATCTAAGAATAAGATCAATGTAATTTTTAGCATGTATGACATATATTATAAGGGTATCCAATTCAATGATACGCTTGTCACATTAATGTTTTAAGAACAATCAGTAAAATTAGTGATATGAGAAGTTTGTCCCATTTTGCTATTTTGCTATAACTGCTATATGCATGACTTCATATGTTAACTGAATTTCAAAGACTGCAATCTATGGACTATGGTTTTTCAAATGAATTTTGTACTTTGTTAAAAGCTTTTTTTGTATTGTAAATTGTAATTATTACAATTTATCACGCCAAAGGCTTTAGTTTCTTCCACCTGTGCCCCCTCCCCGTTGAATTGTCCGCGTGAATATAAAGCTTAACTTCTTATGATCTATCACTCAATTAATTTTCAAATAAATACTTTATTAAATTGAGAATTTGAAATAAATTATTTTTAATTTTTATAAATTACTTTTTATCTTTTCTCATTGACACAGTAAGATGAAGATCGAGTCCGGTGATCATAAAGGCCAAATGATGCACAAGAGTACAAGCCTCATAGAAAGGAATAACCACAAGCTACAGGCTTTGTCACTCAAAACAGCATCTTACACATCTTCTTTATATGTAGCAGCAAACCATCCACGCACATTAACAAACAAAGAATTCTCCATCACCACCATCTTGATCCATGGCTTTCTCTAAAACCATCTCAGCTGGTAATTATGAAAATCCAATTCTTCTCAGAAACATCATCAATGGTCTCAAAAACCCCACTACCACATTTGGACACCATAAGCTTATTCCCATGAAAATCCAGGCCACCAACATCCATGTTGCTCACTCATCTTTGGTGCAGCAACCATTCATTAATGAAGAGATGATCTTCACCAAGCCGCAAAACCACTCGTTACCCATATTCAAGTTCGATCAATACATGGCCATGAAAGCAAAACAAGTGAACGAATCACTAGAGGAGGCAGTTCCATTTCAGCACCCTGCAAAAATTCATGAGTCAATGAGATACTCCCTTCTTGCCGGTGGAAAGCGTGTCCGTCCTATCTTATGCCTCGCTTCATGCGAGTTGGTAGGAGGAGGCGAGTCATTGGCAATGCCGATGGCTTGTGCTGTTGAGATGATCCACACTATGTCCCTTATTCACGATGATCTCCCTTGTATGGACGATGATGATCTTAGACGAGGCAAGCCCACGAACCATAAGGTTTTTGGTGAGGAAACGGCTGTCCTTGCGGGTGATGCTCTCCTCTCCCTTGCCTTTGAGCACGTGGCGGCTAAGACTGTTAACGTTTCACCTGATCGAGTGGTTCGAGCCATTGCTGAGATGGGTTCAGCAGTTGGGTCAGAAGGGCTGGTTGCAGGGCAGATTGTGGACATTTGTAGTGAAGGAAAAGAGGTGAATTTAAGTGAATTGGAGTATATTCATGTACACAAAACTGCAAAGCTCCTAGAAGCATCAGTCGTTTGTGGGGTGATTATGGGAGGAGGAAGTGTGATTGATGTAGAGAGGATGAGGAAGTATGCAAGGTGTATTGGTTTGTTGTTTCAGGTGGTGGATGATATTTTGGATGTCACAAAGTCATCGGAGGAGCTGGGGAAGACGGCGGGGAAAGATTTGGTGAGCGATAAGGCGACATATCCGAAGCTGATGGGTCTCGACAGGGCTGCAAAGTTTGCCGGCAAGTTAGTGGTTCAAGCCATTGAAGAGCTTGCCTACTTCGATGCTGCCAAGGCTGCCCCATTGTATCATTTAGCAAACTACATTGCCAATCGACAAAATTAGCTAGTCAGCAGTTTGTGGTTGTTTTTATGCTTTGTTTGCAATGATATTAGAGCCTCAGCATAAAGTTCTTAAAGGAAGTAAATGTATATATGGTATATATAATCGGTGTTTTTCTCTACAATATCAGGTCTGCCGTCCTGTCCTATTCTCTCTCATAATTTGAGAGTGAGTATGCATAGCTATAGTCCTGAAGGAACAACGCATGTGTTAGGGCTATATACTAAAAGTTATGTTTTTATGTAATAGACCTTAGTATTTATTTATTAATGAATTCTGATATTGCATTTTAAATGAGAATCTGTATGAGCTATGTTTGCATTATATTATCTTCTAATGTTATGCATGTGTGTCTTTTATTCTGCATAGTAGATGATCTGGTGTGTAGAGTTCGGCTTACACACAGAAGATCAGATCATCAGTTCTTGTAGAATATAAGCTTATTGTTCACAATCTGAGATGGAGTTGGACACACCATCGGTAAGATTGTAGCACATGATTTCAGTACGTCTGTCTTGACTACGGGGAATGGTTTAGTTCCAACTTCATGTGCTAGTACACTTGTGTGTATTGAACGGGACCATATTGGGGTAATTATTTTATACTGACACATAAAATAATTAATACCTCATGGTTATTATGAATACTTATACTCTTAATCCCGAAATAATTAATGGACACATGCATTTATTGTTAGTTATTTTGATTCATAAAGTGTGAGATTTTTATAAGTCAATAATCTCGATGAGTTGGATAACTGCATTAATTGTATGGTGAATATTAATTATTAACGGAATCCACGTCCCGGTATAGGGATTGATGATACCCCCTTGAGGATACTTATAAGTTTTAATTATGTCTAACCCTGCAGGTGGATTTTGTATCTGACATATCAAATAAGTTAAGTGGAAGGTCTCAAGGAGATTACCAGATGTTGATTAAATAAATTTGTCAGTAATTTAATTTAATCAACGGGTATCTGTAATCTTAACGTGGAGAGATTAATAAGTATTTAATAACAAAGAGCTCGAAATTTATTTTCGAATAAGCTAGGGAGTGTAGTTATAATTCTTTAGTGGAATGAATTATAATTAATGTAAATAGGTTTTTAATATTTACATTGGGAGCCCGAAACTTATTTGCCTTTAGGTCCCTACCGTAGCCTATATATATGCCATATTGGGCAGCCTCTAGGTTAAGACGAAATAATTTCTCTAAACCCTAGAGACAGCCGTCCAACAAAGAGAGCACAAAGAGAGCCACTATCTCTTCACGTTCTGGTATAGGAGGAATACGGTAAAAGGCTTGAAGAACTCGAGCAATCTTCTGCAGTTCGTCATTCATTGAGATCAATCCAGACTGATCTCAAAGGTACGGATTCTTCTGTATATGTTAAAGGATTCGGATTTATTTTTTTTGGCATGATCCATAAACACTATCACGAGTTCATGGGATTTCCGCTCCCAACAGTATGTACATGCAAGAAACAGTTTATCTCATTTCTCCATCCACATATAATAACCAACACTCTCTGTCTGTTCCATGGAGAAGGAACCCTGCGCAGTAAGAGCATTTTCAATGACAACAGCCATTTTGGTCTTCCATATTCATTTTTTTTGGCTAAGCTACAGTGGAATATCTAGACACTTTGGGTAAAAGTGTTTCAAATCTCTAATGGTGCAAGCAATGTTTCTGGCTCTCTCTCTCTATCTTTCCTCGCAACCAAGCACAAACCCAATACATTTTGTGTCAGGGAGAAAAGTGGCTAGAGCTAAAAATTGAGACAATTTATAAATAAAATTATTTTGGATGGGGAAATGCACGAGCCAATAGAGAGTAGGATTTTGGCTTTGAATGGGAAAATGTCAACTGCTAGAGTTGCTCTGCCAATTTGAAGAGTAAGTTTTTCTGTAGACAAATCAACCAAGCCAACTAAAAGCCAGCTAGCTAACAAGGGTTGGCATCTTTATATAGCCTAGCTAGTATCTCTCTTCTTAATAAAGAGAGGTTTTGGATCATTACAAAAAAATAAAAATGAGAGAGAGAGAGAGAGAGAGAGAGAGAGAGAGAGCCAAGTGCTTTTTAAAAGGATCACCCTTTTTCGGGAAAAAAAAAAAGAGAGGATATACTAAGTCACCAAACACCAAATGCAGCTTCAGCCAAATCATATTTCCATGTTCACTACTGCGCCAGTACAGCTTTTATTTTATTTTTATTAAAGCCAGTGCAGCTCATTCTAGGCAAGACTGCATGTGATTTGTTGCGACCACAAGCTAGAAAGCAAACAATTTAGAAATTCAAATTCATTTCACCCACAACACAGAAATCTCAAAACTTTAAGGGTCTGTTTGCAATAGCTTTTCTTAAATCACTTTTGGAGCTCAAAATTCCACTTAATTTAAGAGATGGAGTGATAATCACTTCTAGAAAACTTGAGAAGTGATAGTATAGTTGGCAAAATTTTCATACTAGAAGTGATTGTGGCAAAAGTTAGGGGGTCCCAACTCTGCCACAATCACTTTTAGTATGGGAAATTTGATATGTAAAGACATGGTTTGAACATACTTTTAAATAGATATGTGAAGATATAGTTCTCCAAAAGTGATTTTGGGAAAAGCTAACACCAACGGGCCCTAAGTCTGCTGAATGCATTTGGAAGGTTTCTTAAATGTAAGTATGGAACCAATATAATTCTACTTCTAAGGGATGGAATGGCCTGCGATATACTATTTCCCTGACATCTAGGCAATAAAAATGGCAATATAGATATAACAGCTGCTAACAAGTTAAGCATTTGACTTGATTCATGGTTCAAATACATATTGAAAAGGTTGAATGTAATTCATAGGATCAAGTCATTTTACAAATCTATTTTTTGAAGAGTCGGGTATAGACCTGAATAGGTTGCTTAGGAAATGAGCAGAGATCAGTAGGCAGATTTCAACCCATGACTTTTGGACGCCATCCTGCAATGACATCCTCACGCAGAGCCCTTGTTTTAATAAATGAATCCATAGTGAAAATAGTCTGCATAACAGAAATTCAGCAATTATCATAAAAAACCTCTGAAATAAATTTACTCCAGCAATACTAATTTACATATCTTGAGGAAACAAAACTGCCAGAATTAGAGATTTAACTTCCAGTCATCAATAAGAGGAGGAATTTGTGATCACAAATCTTCAGAACCATAGTAGATTTTAATGTCTATAAGAGAAACTCTCATTCAAGCCTATGTTTGCCCGAAGGCTGCCCGACAAAAAGTGCAAGAAAGCTACATTTAAAGAATTCTAAGCTATATGTTTTGCCCAGATGGTAAGCTAGAGGGCACACTGAAAGACTGCACGTGGCATTCTTGACATGCCCACCAGTGGTGGGTTGAGGGTTACAGAATTATAATTAGCTTTTCTGGTCATAGCAACAACCATAAGAACTTTAGATTGAACAGAGATACGCTTAATGAAGAATAATAACTCCAATTCATATTCTGAAGCCATGCAATGATTTTTTTTGTCAGAGCAATGGTCCTTTAAATAGCAGGGAAATAGAAGAAAAAAAGACATTAAGCCAGACATAATGTGCAAATTTAACATCATATACACTATATATGAGGAAAAGGACCAGAGTTAGGTGACCAAAGCAAAGAAGTGCTCGAATATTGAGAAACATTCCCCTATCAAACTAAAGTAAAATTTTCATTAGGCAAGTACCCTTTAACTATCCTCTTCTCACTCAATCAAATAATTTCTTTCCTTTATTTTCAAATCTGCAACCCATATTTACCTAGCATCCATAAATTTAAGAAGCCTTTACTTCAGCAGACTATGATATAGTTGTTAATTAAGGGACTTATAAAAAGAAGGAACTGCTATACACTGTTTTATTATAAATTAAAACAAGGAACTCCAATAAAGACTGTTCTATTATAAATTAAAACAAGGCACTCCAATATAGAATACGAGAGAGTGATATTTTGGTAGTGCAGGTAACTTTAACCAAGACAAGTAAATATGATGAAAGGTAGCAGCTTGTCCTGCACGATTGAGGGAAGTTCAAAGTTTGAACTTCAAACTATACCAAACAATGGAAAAAGCACACATTTCTTAAACAGTAAACACAGCCAAGGTCTAGTTATGCTGTGAAACATGTTGGCTACATATGGACCAAACAAAACCTAAAGGTTCGGCTTAAAGTGAACATACCTTCATGTAAGACTTCACATAGGGAAGTGAATCTGGAATTGACCACTTTTTATAATGCTCCAAAGAAATCTCTAGATGGTACAGCTTTGGTCCAAGAGACAAGTCTGCAGCAGAAATCGCTTTCCCATTGATGAAAGGGCCCTTTAAGAATAAGAGAAAACCATGTATACAAAAATGTATTAGACAACCGATAATCGAGTAAATTTGGATTATCCATACAAGCAACTGCAACAAGGTATCAAATTTCAAAAGTGGGCATTGCATTGAAGGGTTTATGCATACATGAGTGGTGCATTTTTCAAATTTCAACTGAAGTTAAAAGACCCATGAGTACAGTGGCTTCATCTGCTGTTAGAACTCTCTGGGGAGAGGGGTGTTTGAAATTGTGTTAACTTATTCAATTTTTAACAAGAGCTGATTCTATAACTGAAAACTCGGGACTTGTTCAGATATTCTATGGAAATGAAATTATTCCAATATGCTGTGATAGCAATTGAATTGAAACCTTGAGTTTCATTGCATCTAATATAAGTTTGTTCCCAAGGCTGTGTTCAATCATTTACATGAATTCAACAGATAACATTATTACATGCTTTTACCATTTGGGTGACAACTCCAAAAATTGGGGAGTGACATAAGGATGCTGATACTCATGCAAGTGATGGTGGCTAGTGTTGGAACAATCTTTATAAAATTTAATAATAATCATAAAACATAATATAACTATACTTATGTGTATTTGTGTGAATCATATAATTTATATTGAAATAAATAATTATTCAAAGAGTAGAGAAGAAACGTAGCCCAGAGAATTATAAGACATGTAATCACTATCCTAAAGTAGTATACTCCTCCCTTCGTGCAGGTTTTATCGGTCATATACAACTCCAAGATTCAACCTAATCCTCACAGGTTGTCTGATCTACACGACACGAATGTAGCAAACGATGCCAAGTTCCAATCGATTGCTTAAGAAAATAATAATAAATGAAGCTAATAGTTTGTCTGTAGAAAAACCAGAATGAGAGAGTGGAAAACGTATGATGATTGTAAAGTGTTTATGTTTCACAAAAACACTCACTTGTATAGACATTAGATGTCTATTATGAAAGGGTGTTAAACCCTTTGTAAAAGACATAACCCCTATTGGTGTCCTTTGGTTCAAATCCAATAGTCATCAATCAAATTTAAATTTAAAAAGTTTTGAAGCTTTATTTAAGAAAACTTACATTATTTTGTTATTTTTCAACAATCCCCCACAAGATTCAAAACTTTTAAAATCGATAAAAACAAATTTATGTATATACAAAAATATTGAGAATCATATACTATGCAATGGGTATGTCTTCCGACTTGAACCTACACTTATTGATAACAATCTCCTTTAGAAGGAATCATAGTGAACCAGGTCTTGAACTAGACCCCTTTTTACCAGAATTCAACTGTCAGTCTGTCACACACACAGT
>JAESVK010001271.1:42393-56464 GCA_017140935.1 Hamamelis virginiana
CTTATTTATTTATCTCACACCCGACCAAATATTGCATTTGCAGTCAGCGTAGTAAGTCAGTTTATGCACTCACCCTAGGACGAACATCTTGAGGCAGTGTACCGTATCCTAAGATATTTGAAAAATACTCCAGGAAAATGACTTCTTTAAGAAGAGTGAGCAGAAGACTATTGAAGCATACACAGATGCGGATTAGGTAGGTTCAGTTATAGACAGAAGATCCACATCAGGTTACTACACTTATGCATGGGGAAATTTAGTCACTTGGAGGAGCAAGAAACAAAGTGTAGTAGCACGAAGTAGTGCAGAAGCTGAGTACTGGGCTATGGCTCATGGAGTATGTGAGATATTGTGGTTAAAAAAGATTCTTGAAGAATTAAAAAGACCAATAGAGATGCCTATGAAGCTATACTGTGACAACAAAGCTGCGATTAGCATTGTTTATAACCCGGTGCAGCACGATAGAACCAAACATGTTGACATTGACAGACACTTCATAAAAGAGAAATTGGAGGCAAGTACTATTTGTATGCCGTTTGTTCCAACAACACAACAAATAGCTAACATTCTTACAAAAGGATTGTTCAGATCAAGCTTTGAGTTTCTCATCATCAAGTTAGGCATGATAGATATCTATGCACCAACTTGAGGGGGAGTGTCGAAGATTAGGATAATTAGTTTCTGTTTCTAATAAATTCAAATTAAGATTTCAATAAGTTTGTTAGGGGAGTCTGTTAGTTGTTCCTATTTTTTTGCATTTCCTATTTTTATGCAATCTGGTAGATTGAGATAGATTTCTGCGGGAACTACTTTGGATATAAATTTACTGTAACTCATATTAATTATCAAGAAAGTATCAGTTTTTTCCTTCTAAAAAACGTTTACTAACTGTACTAAGGCAGAACCACTAATTAAATTTCTTCTAACTTCTGGCACATGTTCCATGTTCTTTAGATTCAATGTCTTTCCTGATGTAGCCCTTGTCCAGGAGGTTTCTTAGCCCATTATAATTGTTTAAAGTAGTGATTGTCATTTAGCAACAGCCACAACCTTGTCATTTTAGTTTCTCCTCATAGTTTGTTACAACTTCTTTTAGAAGAGTATAAATACTAGTTTGTTAAAGGAATCAGGTTTTGATGTATTTTTATTAGAGAACAGATCTGGAGAGAGTTTTCTCTTCTCTTCTCCATTTTCCTGTAATTTCCAGCAAGATATCTCAATGAAAATGCAATTTCCTTCCATTTTTTAGCTACCAAACACTGATTTCCATCATTCCAAACACTGATTTTCATCATTTTGGTATCAAAGCTTAGGTTTTGATCCTCTTTCTCCTACTATTTGCTCTATTTTCTTTCATTCTCTACCATTCTTGAAAGCGAAGACACTACTCAAGGTTTCGACAGTCCAGTTCTTGGATCCAGCAGTAGAGATTGAAGCAAATTGATCATTTGCTTTGGATCTAATCATCAAGACAGTTTTGTGGGTGATTGACTGGTGGATTCTTATCAATTGCAGCAGGAATTTCTTCAGTTCCTCATTAATTGATCGAGTTTGAGATCTCCAAAATCACAAATCAAATTGCACGGTGAAAGCTATTGCCTTGGTGGATCTAATTGAGACAGGTAATTTGGATATATATATATATTTGTGTTGGACCATCTTACTGCTCAAACTGTAATTCAATTGTAGATTGTTGATTGTTGTTGTGGGATTGATTTTGTGATCAGTTGAGTTGATACATGGTCTGCTGCTGCTGTAGTTGTATTCTTTGGGGTTTAAGTGTTTGTTGAAATAGCCCAAAGAGGTAGAAGAAGAAGAGGAAGAGGAAGGGGGAATCAAATGAATTTTGGTGAGGGGGTGGAAGTTAATCCTCCGGTGGGAAGGAATGGTGGACAGCATCAAGATTATGGTCGAGATAATGAAGTTGCTGAATTGATGAGACAAGTTGTGGTTCTTAGGGGGATGGTGCAGCGTATGCAACCTCCTCATGAGGTTAGTGATGAGTCCGATGACTCTCACTCATACTTTGAGAATCCTTTTGGAGTTCCTCAAAGGGGTAGGAATTTTGTGGAAAGGAATGAACCAAGATTTTATTACAACATCAAGGTTGAACTTCTGGAATTTCAAGGGGAGTCTCAATCCGGATGAATTTGTTGATTGGCTTAACACTATTAAGAGGATGTTTGATTACTGTGAGGTTACTGATGAGAAGAAGGTGAAGTTGGTATCCATTTGTCTCAAAGGGAGAGCCTCTGCTTGGTGGGAATCCATTTGTCTCAAAGGGAGAGCCTCTGCTTGGTGGGAACAATTGCAAACTTCCGCCAACGAAGTAGTAAAGGTAAGATAAGAAGTTGGGAGAAAATGAAGAAAAAAAGCTTCGTGAACAATTCCTTCCTATCAATTACACCCAAACTCTTTACAATAACCTACACAACCTTAAGCAAGAAGGTAGTGTGGAAGAGTACACGGAGGCATTTCATCAACCTGTGGCAAGGATGGACTTGAATGAAAGTGAGGACTAAATGGTTGGAAGGAACTTGAGTGGTTTAAAACAATCCATTCAAGAGATGCTTAGCCTTCAATCATTGTGGAATGTTTTGGAGATCAGGCATTGTTGGTTGAAAAACAGCAAAACAGGCCTTCTTTAAGGTCTGGACAGTGGGGATACAAGTCTGGTAAGGGGGTTTCTAACCAATCTAAGGTTGGGAATTCAAATACACATGGAAGGGGAGGATCTTCTAGGGTTGGACAGCCAAATACAACCACTAAACTTGCATCTACAGTTCCAAACAACCACTGTTGGTGGAGGAAGACAGCCACAAGGAGGGGCTTATAAATGCTTCAAGTGTGGGGAACTGTGGCACAAGTCTTCGGATTATAGGAAGAGAAGTCTCTTGGTGGAAGAAATAGAAGTTGAACCCGAGAATGAGAATCCAACCTATGACGAGCCCTTAAATGAAGACTTGGGGGGTGATTTTGAAGAAGAAGAAGGAATGACACTTATGGTGACAAAGAATCTCTTTACTCCTAAGGTTGAGGATGATGAGGGTTGGTTGAGGTCAAATGTATTTTATACCACTTGTAGCATTAGTGATTGAGTGTGCAACATGATCATTGATGGAGGGAGTTGTGAAAATGTAGTGTCCCAAGAAGTGATAGACAAATTGAAGCTTCGACTAGTGATGATCCCAATCCTTAGAAGTTAACTTGGTTTAAGAAGGTAATGAAGTGAAGGTTACAAAGAGGTGTTTGGTGCCATTTTCGATTAGAAAGAAGTATTTTGATGAGGTGTGGTGGGATGTCGTGCCTATGGATGTGTGTCATATTCTTCTTGGAAGGTCATGGCAATATGATAGACAAACTATTCACGATAGGAGGAAGAATACTTATACTTTGACCAAAGGAAGTCAAAAGTTTACCTTGCTGCCCACGAAGGAGAAAGTGACTTTGAAAGCCCCTCAACCTCCTTGCTTGGTTCCAAAACTTTTGTGCATGAGAGCCAAGAAAGTGGTTTCATTTTGGTGTTAATTCCACTTGAAACAGTGGCTGGAAATGTCCATTCCAGTGCTATTATGGAGTTATTACAGTAGTGTGATGATGTATTTCCCAACAATTTACCTCCCGAGTTGCCTTCTATGAGAGATATTCAACATGGTATTGATTTAGTGCCGTACTTCCAAACAAGGCAATGTATAGAATGGCTCCAAAAGAGAAAGAAGAGTTACAAAGACAAGTCCAAGAGCTCTTAGAGGATACGTTCGAGCTAGCATTAGTCCTTGTGCGGTGCGGGGTGCTTGCTCTCTTAACTCCTAAGAAGGATGGTTCTTGGAGGATGTGCATGGACAGTAGAGCTATCAACAAGATCACCATCAAGTACCGTTTTCCCATTCCTAGATTGGATAACATATTATATTGTTTGGCGGGTTCCAAGGTATTTTCCAAAATTGACTTGAAAAGTGGCTACCACCAAATATGAATTTGCCCGAGGGATGAATGGAAGACTTCAAGACTCATCATGGATTGTTTGAGTGGCTAGTTATGCCTTTCGGTTTGACTAATGCGCCTGGCACTTTCATGAGGGTGATGACCCAAATGTTACAGCCATTGTTAGGGGTTTGTGTGGTGGTGTATTTTGATGATATCTTGGTTTATAGTCGCTGTTTGGAGGACCATTTAGAGCATTTACAGCTAGTGTTTGAGATCTCGCGGAGAGAAAAATTCTATGGAAACTTGAAAAAGTGTAGTTTTGGGGTGGATCAAGTTGTGTTTTTGGGTTATGTGGTATCTTCCAAAGAAGTGTGCATGATGTGAGAAGTTTTCATGGCCTTGCTACCTTTTATATAAGGTTTATTTTAAGCGCTATAGCAGCCCCTCTTACCAATTGTCTCAAACAAAAGTAATTCGTTTGGACTAATGAAGCCCAAGAAAGCCTTCAATTGTTGAAGAGGAAGTTGACCGAAGCTCCTATCCTTGCCTTGCCCGATGTTGATAAGATATTTGAGCTTGATTGTGATGCACAGGAGTGGGAATTGGTGGAGTCCTTAGCCAAGAAGGGCTACCCATTTCTTTCTTTAGTGAAAAGGTTAATGAAGCCAAACTTAAATATTCTACCTACAACAAAAAGTTCAATGCTATTGTTCAAGCCATCAAGCATTGGAGCTACTATTTGGCCTACAAAGAATTTACTCTACACACAGATCATGAAGCTTTGAAGCATCTCAATGGCCAATCTAATGTAAACAAAAGGCATGCTAAGTGGGTGAGTTTCTTGCAACAATTCACTTTCTCTTTGAAGCATAAGTCAGGAATCCTCAACAAAGTGGCTGATGGGTTGAGTAGGAGAGCCAAATTTTTGGTAGAAATGCAAGCCAAGGTTGCTGGTTTTGAAGCTTTCAAGGAAAACTACCATGATGACCCCCAGTTTGGTGGTATATATCAGAAATTGCAGCAGGGACAACATTCTGTCAAGTTTGGATAGCAAGCTTCAAGCGACGATTTTTGGTTAAAAGATGGGTTTCTTTTTAAAGGGCTGAAGTTATGTGCGCCTAAATGTTCGCTAAGGGAGTTGATGATTATTGAACAACATAATTTGGGGCATTTGGGTAAGACAAAGACTCTAGAACTTATCCAGTGCGATTAATTTTGGCCAAGGATGACTAAAGATGTAGAAAGACATGTCCAAAGATGCCATGATTGTCAAAAGGGGAAGGAACAACCACCAATGCAGGAGATCTGCATTTACCTCTTCTAGTACCTAATAAATCTTGGGAGTGTATTAGCATGGATTTTGTTCTTGGCCTCCCTCCCACACAAAGGAAGAATGATTCAATTATGGTGGTAGTTGATCGTTTTTCTAAGATGGTTCACTTAATTCCATGCAAGAAAACGTCCGATGTTTCTAATGTGGCTACTTTATTCTTCAAAGAAGTCTACAAACTTCATGGGGTGCCTCGCTTTATTGTTTCCGACAAGGATGCCAAATTTCTTGCCCACTTTTGGCGCACTTTATGGAGCAAAATTGGGACTGAATTGAGTTATAGCACTTTGTTTCACCCTCAAACAGATGGCCAAACTGAAATTGTGAACTGAAGTCTTGGAAACCTTTTGAGGTGTTTGATTGGTGAACATTCACTGCAGTGGGAAAATATTATTCCCTTGGCAGAATTTGCTTACAATAATTCTCTCAACCGGACAACCAACTCTTCTCCTTTTGAAGTCGTGTATGGAAATAGACCTCTCAGTGTTCTTGACTTGACACCTTTACCATCTTCTAAGAAGGAGAATGAGAAAGCAAAGGAGTTGACAGAATTCATGCAAGCTATCCATGCTCAAGTGAAGGCAATAATTGAGCAGTCCAATGCCAAATACAAAGCTGCAGCTGACCACCATCGAAAGGAACTAATTTTCAAAGAAGGGGACCTCATATGGGTGATTTTGACTAAAAAGAGATACCCTCAAAACTCCTACTCAAAGTTGGGTGCAAGAAAAGTGGATCCTTGTTAGATTTTGAGGAAGATCAATAATAATGCTTACACTGTGCAGCTACTCTCTCATTTTAACATCTCTAATGCTTTTAATGTTGAAGCATTTAGTACCCTATTACCCAGCTGAAACTTGAGGGAGAGCCTTTTTTTTTTTAAGTTGGAGGGAATGATGTAGCACCTGTCTAGGAGGTCTCTTAGCCCATTTTTAATTGTTTTATGTAGTGACTGTCATTTAGTAACTATCACAACCTTGTCATTTTAGTTTCTCCTCATAGTTTGTTACAACTTCCCGTATCGGGCCGATATGCCGTGAATTGCTTTACACATATAGTATTGAGGTGTAAAGTGTACGGGAGCCTTTGAAATCCCATACATATCGGGCGATACGTATAGGATTGGGCGATACTTAAATCTATAATCTCACCACCCTTACTACACATCACACACCACTAAGAAGAAAGATACATCCTAGGCCTCCTCCCATGAATCAAATCATTAGTATTAATTCTTCAATATGCCATTGACTAGGCAAATGCGTTAACTTTTAGGGGCACCTAAACTAATAGCTTTGCAAATAAATTTAGAGGGTCCAAAAGGAGGTAATGAAGAATCACTCACAACGTTGAAAAATGACTTACAAGATAAAAACTAAAAGAATGTAAGGACCAAACGATTCCTTGCACCGATCAAATTACTGATGTTCTTGAGGATCATACCATTCTTTCGCACGGAGGCCATTTTCGACATTATCTTGTTTGTTGGAGAGATCGTCCGAATATAAAGGATGCTCGGATTTCTAAGGATGAGTTCCGCCATCTTGCTCCCAATCTTCTTGAGGATTATCACCGCCGTAACTCTCCGAATAAAAGTCATTCTCAACTGGGGAGAATTGATGAGAATCAAGACGGTCTGCATGAGTTGGCCCATGACCTATGCATGTTCAAAACCTATGTTAGGCGGGGTTGAAGGGTTTAGGTCAACAATTTTTAGGGTTTCCTTTTTATTTTAGGTTTCTTTTATTGTTATTTTAATTAGGATTTCTTTTATTATTTGTTTCTATTTTTTATTTTGGTTGTAACCTATATAAAGGACCTAAAACTCTTATTATGAGGTAGACTTGATGATTATTATTGAATAAAAATTCCACTTCCCTCAAAATTCTCTCTCTCTCTCTCTCTCTCTCTCTCTCCTTTTTCTCTTCATTTCTCTCTTTCTTCACTCCCTAAGCCTACATCACTTCCACTTGCCTCTCCTCTTGAACTTCTTAGCATTCAGCTTGTGGATGATCAAGTATACAACCAAAAGTGTTTTTGTCAACGGAAATTAGCCAATCCTAAATTCCTAACAAACTTCTAGGTTCACTACACTTATGTCATACACTAAATTATCAAGATTGCAGATAAAATTCTTAGAAAGAAACAAAATTGTCAAGAAATAATTTTAGACTTGTAGTAGCTTTGGATGCACAATTCTCATCATTATCCCCACTAATTTCATTGCATTTAAATTTTTCCCAAACAAAGAAAGAATGCATGCTGCCAACATAATTTAATGCAAAGCAATATTATTAACATTTTTGAAGAGCAGGTTCTGGTGTTTGAGCAAGTCCCTAGTTATTTTATAAACCCCAAGCATCCGAGTGACAAAATTTTGAACTAACTATTGCTAGTCCTTTTTTCTTTTTTATCATACCTCATATCATGCACCAGCAAATTCTGATTTATGGAAGCTGATATAAATTCAACGCAACAATTATTTTCAAAGAAGGTAATTTTTAACATTTTCTCCCATCAACATGGAACTAAGGACCACCGAAAAATTGAATATAGAAGCCTCACATTTTCTCTGATATAATCATTGAAAGAAGTCAGCTCGTTGAGCAGTGCTTGCTCTGTTCCATCACTAGGGTCTTTGCTTTTAAGGAAACCAATGAATTTGGAGAAGATCTTCGATCCACTACAAGAAGAAATTAAGAAAATAATACCACAATGAAAATGTAATTAAGCCATGAACTTGAAACTATGATATAGAACTTTTTACAATACTAGAGTTATTAAACCCATTATATGAATTAAAAAGCATTTCTAAAGTGTGAATCTGCATATGAATAAAGATTGGGTCTCAGACTTGAACATGGGTAAACCCCTATATTTGGGTAAACAGCAATAACATCTTCAAATGTAAGAAATTGGCAACTGATAGCAATCTTATATAATTGATATGTGCATAATAGTGAAGTGATATTGAATTGTGAATGTAATATATAGACAAAATCTTCAAAGAAATGTTTGGCTCTTTGAGCATGACAGGAAAGAATACATATCCTAAATTAAAAACCAAGCTCAATGATCCAATCAATTTAAAAAAAAAAAAAAAATTGTACTTGGAACTCTGAAGTTAAATCAGTAAATCTTTTCAGCCATAATATCAGTGATCTTTCTGAAGATCACAAATATGAACACAAGTATCAAATTTGATCAATTATGCAGGTTACATGTTCTCAGAAAATTTTAGATATTGGTTTAAGGCTTTCAATTGGTGTTGCCGTAGCATAGGAAACATAGAACAAGTTAACAAGATGAAACCCTACCTTGCCTTTCAAGAAATCATATTTTCCAGTTCTGTTCATCGAATACCGTCATAAAGAATGTCGATCTCTTCTATGCCCCAACTCTCCCATGCCCCAACTCTCCCATGACTTTCCGGACCAACCAACCGGGGATTTCCAACATCCTCATTTTTAGAGCAAGAAGCGGAACTACAAGAGAGTCAACTTCGTACAATGTTACCGTTATTCAAAAGAAACCTCGTCTTACCATTAGCCAAAGCGGCTAGTATGAAAAAAGAGGACGAGCCTAAACTCAGTGGAACTAATTCTATTCTGTCTCAATTTCGTGCACCATCAAGAGGAAGTACCCCATTGAAAGGTTTAAGCTTAGCAAGGAAGGCCGCGCCCCAGTTTGTACCAATGACTAAAGGGATTCGGCCTGAGCCCTTTGATTCAACCAGATTTGCATCTGCCTTTAATAAGATCTGATTCATTTCCTTCAAAAGAGGTTGGGATTACAGTTTCAATTGGATGTGTCCTGGTTAAATCGTTAATGACTGATATACTGCCTGAGACAGGGCATGCTCTCCCCTCTATTTTCAAAGTGTTTATACTGGGTTTTTTGCGTGTTATATCATGGCTAGAATTGGTTAAAGGAGAGATAGAAATATAGAAAAAATGTGAAAAAACAATCACACACTATACACGAGATTACGTGATTCGGCAATTGCCTACGTACACGGGGTTGCTGCAATTTTACTATAGGAAGAAAATTACAGGGTTTTTTGCGTGTTATATCATGGCTAGATTTGGTCGAAAGAGAGATTGAAATATATAAAAAATGTGAAAAAACAAGAGATAGAAATATATAAAAAATGTGAAAAAATAATCACACACTATACACGAGATTATGTGGTTTGGCAATTGCCTACGTCTACGGGTTGCTGCAATTTTACTATAGGAAGAAAATTACAGAGATTACAAATGCTGTATTTGCACACCATAAGCGTTTTGCCGCACCATCCCCCTATCCTCCTCTCTCGCTCCTCTCTCCAAGCCCTCTGTTTATAGCAGATGGAGAGGAGCTAAAGTCAGCATAGTTGTTGAACTTTGGTGAGCTGATTTCGGTGCCAGGAGACAAGTTTGGTAAGCTTGTCTCCTCCCTTTGACTTTTTGTGCCATGCTTTGGTGGGAATTGATTGCATGTTTGGTGGGAGTTTCTTGACTTGTGGTGCAGATTTTTGACTATCAACACAAAGCAAGTCCTAACAAAAGTCACTAATTTGTTGCTCTCTCCTTAGTAGATCCTGTTCAATTTTTACTATATATTTACTTATTTCAAGTACAAAACCCCTTTTTGAGTTTTGCATTGTTTACGTTTCTGCTGTTTTAAATAACAGGAAAAGAAATGTGTTCCTTTTGTTCAGTTTCCAGTTTGTTTGTGAACAGGAACATGTTTGTCAATCAAATTAGTTACCTATTTAAAATAAAATAAAATAAAATAAAAAACAGAAAATAGAGGATATGTTCTGAATGCACAAGACAAGAATATTTATACAGAGATGTTAATATAAGGTGCACCTGATGCAAAGTTGCATCTCGTGACCTCCACATTGGGGCAGTTGCACAACATAGTTTGAAAAACCAACTGTTAGATTAGATTCCCCTCTTAATCTCTTATGAATGTCATGTTTGCCAAAAATCACGCCGATCCAAAGGTAGGTTTTTGAAAAAAAATCAACTGTGAAAAAATGGTGACATTTTGAAGAACAAAAAAGTTACAGTTTTTCATTTTGACATTTTTCAAAAACCGACAGTTGGATCACCGTGATTTTTTGCAGACATGACACTCATAAGAGGAGAATCTAATCCAAAGGTCGGTTTTTCAAAATAGGTCCTGCAAGTGCCCCAACGGAGGTCAACTGACACAATTTTACGTTAGGTGCACCTTATATTAGCATCTCTGTATATATATATATATATATATATATATATATATATATATATATATATATATATTAATTTTATTATGGGTACGTACGCATATAAGCTTATATGAGGACTTGGCTTTTTAACCAATGTGGGATAGGCATTTTGAAAATTCGATTGTTGGATTAGCTATTCTTCTTATGCATGTCATGCATGCCAAAAATTACAGTGATCCGATGGTCAGTTTCTAAAATACAGACTTTGAAAAATTGTGACAGCTTTTATCGTTGGATACTATCATAGTTTTCAACGATCTATTTAGAAACCAACTATCGCACTGTGACTTTTGGCATGCATGACATGCATAAGAATATCTAATCAGACAGTTGATGTTTCAAAATACCTAGCCCAAGTTGGTTAAAAACCCAAGCCCTCACATATGCTTATATATGTATGTCCTATAAGAAAAGAACTATATATATATATCATTTCAAAATGCAACTAGGGTTATCAAGGCCTTTAGGGGAAAATAAATTCAATATGCTGAAGTGGGGACTTGAAACCACATCATTTTTGTGGATTATTGACCAACAAGTGTGAAAACTATTTCAAAAGCAAGTGAAAATATCAACTTTGAAAACTATTTTATTTTAAGAGTTGTACCCTTGAAAAAAAATTGGGAATTATTTCTAAAAATAAAAAGTAAAAAACAAAAGAAGAAAACATTGAAGCAAATATGTTATTCTATGCATGTTACACTTTTCCATTAAAAGAAAAATAAAAAATAAAAAAAGGAAACAAAATCAACAGTAAGTGACCCCTCAGTCAAACCGCCCATTGACACAGACTTCCATACAAAGATGTGACACAGTTTAGAAATGATGGTTAAAAGTACAATTAAGCCGATAGATGCTATATTAAACTTGATACATAGTATACTGAGAATAAGCATATAAGATACGTGTTCATGTTGGTTATGAGTTGTGAGATATGTTACAAGATGAACTATATGAATTACAGGTAGATAGTATATGAGAATAAGAATAACAAGATTTGTGTTAATGTTGGCCATGATGTGTCAGATGTGTAAAACAAGAAATGTAAATGATGAGTTTCTTCCTCCAACTCTAGCTGAGAATTAAAGATGAAAACCTCATATTTCCAAGAAGGGATGAGGATTGTATACCAAAACTTCAGCATTAAAATTGTCTACCAATTAGCATATAGCAAACAATGGTACTAAACAGGCTATTGTCTCCCCAAATAAGCAACCCTATCAATATGTTCGGTTCCAGAACCATTAAAAAAATTTGAAGCCATTAAGAAGAACTAGACCTTGTTTCAAAATAAAAGGAAGATAAATTTAAGACATTCTAATCCTGTAATTATTTATTTCCCTCCATTGACTTGTTTTGTTTAAGGAAACTACTGCGTACAAAACTAACAAACGAGACCATCCTATATAAAATCAATGAGACCAACAATGTTTTATGGGGCACATTGTTAAGCAGTTTATAAGTGACATAAGAACAGAAATAAATGCAATCAGTTGCACCTCGGAACAGCCCCAATAAACAGAAAACAAAGATTGAAAGCAGATTTGTTGGCTTTATGGGCCAGCATCTCCCTTAAGGAACTCGCTGTCTCATGTGGGATTATGAGGCCTCATACGTGGCATCGGTGCTTGACCGCCCAACCTGCCGGTGTGCCATGTGTGCACTGCGAAGCCCCTTATACTCACCCACAGCACATCATAATAGCTGGGGCTCTGCGCTGCCAAGCGTATAAGGAAATAAAGTTGCACCTCTTCCACAAGCCTAGGCCTTTGGAGTAGTAGTAAGCGCTTGATCCTAACAAGATTAAATTGGAATAGTCTTGTTCAATGAGTACGTAGTGGTACGAGTGGAAGGTGCTAAAAGTGGGAAAGAATGTCAAAGGACGTTGAAGCAAAAAATAAGAAGAGACACCAAAACTCATGCCTTGGTCAAAGACATGATTGTTGACACACTGAAAAGCAGGATTAAGATTCGCATTTTGCCACCTAATAAATGGGACAAGGCATCTAATTGAGCAATAGTATGTCAACATGTTTCCAGTTGCATCTCCTGGGCCTACTAAAATTTTTCTTGTTTTACCAAAGTTCCGCTCAAAATACCAATACTTTCTTAAATTGAAGTTTCCACTTTTCAAAAGGTGAATACTACCCTTAAAATTATGCTCAATTAGCAGAAATGCATTTACCAGTTGAGGGGTTTTCAAAATCATGTTTAGTAGCATTGCCTCTAAGCACTCTTTCAATATCATGGAAGGACCACAAAATGTTGGAATATAGCAAGCCTAAAAGTATGTATGACTAATGCATATATACTAAGCATAAAACATACACTGAAGCCTTTTCAGGAGGGATTCCCAAAGGTGGATTTGGGTACTTTTCTTCCAGTGATTGTGTGATAACATCTGAATCTGCAATCCACTTCTCATCAAGTTTTATTACTGGAACTTTGCCTTCTGGACTGATTTTCAGGAACCTGGATCCAAAAAATAAAAAAGGAGCGTGAGAGTTAGGCGGTTAGCAGCTTGCAGTTAATAAAGTCGTACTTGCATATAAATGAAAAAATAATTAACTCGTGCAGAAGGCTTTAAATAAATACCATTCTGGCTTGTTAGCGAAATCCACAAACTTCACGTCATAAGCCAGATGTTTTTCCTCTAGAGTCAGCAATACCCTTTGTGAGAAGGGGCCTGGAAAGACAATGTAGAACAATCCATAATTATTATTCTTCTTTTGGGAAGCAACAATACATATCAATTCTATGCATCATGAACTGAAAACCGGAACACTAGGCAGCAAAATACATTATATTGATTTGGGTAAATTACGCAAAACTCCTCTAAGGTTTACGTTTATTAAAAGGACCTCTCCTCTTGTTTGAAAAATTAGACAAACCTCCCTCTTGGTTCACATGTTGGTAACAGATTGCCCCTTCCATTATAAGGCTATTACTGACCATAACAGAATCTAATGATGCAATGGCCCATTGTCTTCTGAATGCCAATCCTTACTTAAGTCAATCAAGGATTCAAAAAACTATTATATCCTTCATAAATGTGATGAAAAATGAAGTGACATTGCAAAACCTTATTTTTACTCAAATTTTATTTAAAACTCAAAAACCTCTTTAACTAATTTATTTAAATGCATACCAGCATGAGAGGGTGAGCCCTCGAGAGTAAGAGTGGGTTCCAACCCCCTTCATTCCTTAATGTTTAAAGCAATTGCAGACTTTTCCATTCTCCCATACTGAGAACTCACCGTTAACACTTACTCTACCCTCTCTCTCTCTCTCTCTCTCTCTCTCTCTCTCTCTATATATATATATATATATATATATATATATATATATATGTTCTTATGAGGGATACCTCATTTTAACTCAAATCAGCTAAGACCCTTGAGCCATTGGATTGGAATCTTGAGATGAATCATGCATTAAGTGAATAGGAATCCAAGGGCTTGTGTTCTTAGCTGATTTTAGTTAAAATGAGGTGTAGCTGATAAGATCAGGACTATATATATATATATATATATATATATATATATATATATATA